>CM042547.1:20476367-20546367 GCA_023630585.1 Cranoglanis bouderius
CACCTTTCCTTCCATTCTTGCTGGTACTCTTTTATCACACAACAGACCTGACACTTTTCTCCACCCATTCCAACCTGCCTGCACACGCTTCTTCACCTCTTTTCCACACTCCCCGTTGCTCTGGACTGTTGACCCTAAGTACTTAAAATCCTGCACCTTCTTTATCTCTTCTCCCTGTAACCTCACTGTTCCACTTGGATCCCTCTCATTCACACACATGTATTCTGTCTTGCTGCGACTAACCTTCATTCCTCTTCTCTCCAGAGCAAACCTCCACCTCTTTAGAGTTTCCTCCACCTGCTCCCTGCTCTCACTACAGATCACAACATCATCCGCAAACATCATAGTCCATGGAGATTCCTGTCTGACCTCATCTGTCAGCCTGTCCATCACCACCGCAAACAAGAAGGGGCTCAGAGCCGATCCTCGATGCGGTCCCACCTTCACCGTGAACTCCTCTGTCACACCTACCGCACACCTTACCACTGTCCTACTGCTCTCATACATATCCTGCACCACTCTAACATACTTCTCTGCCACTCCAGACCTCCTCATACAATACCACAGCTCCTCTCTTGGCACCCTGTCATACGCTTTCTCTAAATCTACAGAGACACAATGCAGCTCTTTCTGACCCTCTCTGTACTTCTCCATCAACATTCTCAAAGCAAATATTGCATCTGTAGTGCTCTTTCTTGGCATGAAACCATACTGCTGCTCACAAATGCTCACTTCTCCCCTTAGCCTTGCTTCCACTACTCTTTCCCACAACTTCATTGTATGGCTCATCAGCTTAATACCTCTGTAGTTTCCACAACTCTGCACATCTCCCTTGTTCTTAAAAATCGGCACCAAAACACTTCTCCTCCATTCCTCAGGCATCCTCTCACTCTCTAAGACCTCGTTGAACAACCTAGTTAAAAACTCTACTGCCATCTCTCCTAGACACTTCCATACCTCCACTGGTATGTCATCAGGACCAACCGCCTTTCCCCTCTTCATCCTCTTCAAAGCTCTCCTAACTTCACCCTTGCTAATCCTTTCTACTTCCTGCTCAACAATATTTGCCTCTACTACTCTTCTCTCTCTGTCATTTTCCTCATTCATCAGTTCCTTTATTCCCAAGGATTCAACTCCGTTCTTCGTGCTGTCGGTAGGGAGAAACATCCCATGTATTGGCTACATATTACCCATAATGCACTGTTGTTGGTTTTTCTTGGCTTGACTCGCAGTGGAAGACGGCGAGCTCGCCTCCGACACACAACAGTGGATTTACGCTTTTTTATTAAAGCAGTGTGAACCTTTTTCCCTCACTAACGCCATTCGTTTCTAATACCACGTGTACATAAGCGGTGTCGGACAACATTCCTGTTCCAATCCAGCTCACAAAAACGAATTGACAATCTGCGTTTTCGGCAAAAATTAAAATAAAAAATCCGAAAAAAACTTCCAAAAAAAAAAAAAAAACAATAACAGGTCACCGATCATTCCCAGCATCAGCGATGTAAGATGAACAAAACTTTTTTGATGTTTTAAAATAAATCCTGAATCATCTGGTTCTCCAACCGTCAACTTTGCTCTTTCTGTATAAATAAAGTCGAGTACGAAAACATGGGTAATTTATGAGTTTGTTTTATAACGGGGCAACAGCAGTGGAAACGATACCGAGGTTCAAGATCACTGCAGATTTTTAGTCTGGCATGTTAGGACACGTTAGAATTGATGTAAAATCAGTACGACTTTCAGCTTATTTATAACCGTCTGCGGCAGTCGGCTTTTCTTCCCAAACTGCGCGTGATCCTTGACCTATGCAGAATCTCAGAACAGGCCACGCCTACCTGTCGACGTAATATCTGTTACGCTGTCCTGAGGAGAGAGAAAAAAAAGTGTGTGCCATCAAAATCGTCTTTTAATTGAATTAAAGATTTTTAAAGATTTCCACTAGGGGGCGAAACAGAGCGATAAACTCAGGGCCGTGAACTCGGCTACTGACAAAAGCGTGTTGATTTAATTCTTTTTATTATTAGTATTAGTAATAGTATTTGTTTTAGTAGCCCAACGAGCAAAACCTCAGCAACACGATTCTGAAGACTGTTTAAAAGTTTACAGTGGAGTTATTCTTTAATTTCTATGTTTTAACTCTTATTTTTTGTTCGCTGGAGCTCTGCGACTTCTTCTCCTTCTTACCTGATTGTTCATTACATTGACACTTATCCAGAGCGACTTTCATTTCTCTCATTTATACATCTGAGCGGTTGAGGGTTAAGGGCTTTACTCAAGGGCCCAGCAGGGGCAGCTTGGTAGTGCTGGGATTCGAACTCATCACCATCCGATCAGAAATCCAATCCAATGTCTTAACCACTTTTTTTTTTTTTTTACTTTGGCTAAATTCATTCTAATTGCAGACGTTGTTTACTGTAACGTCTCAATGTCACGTTAAATGTTCTTTTTTGTGATTGGAGTATTTATGCTCTGCTGCCTGTCTTTGTCACGCAGCACCCTGACCGTTTCCCATACTCCCTCCTCCCTGCATGCTTCCTCTTCCTCTTCCTCTCGCACTTTATTTAAGTCCCGGCAGCACTGTGTATGCCGTACATGTATCTTGCTCCTTGGGTCCAGGAGAAACGTTACCTCGTCTCACTGTGTACTGCACGCTGTACTGTATACGGCTGTGACGACCATAAAGATCCTGATTTTGACTTGAAAGGACAATAAATCATCAAAAATGTCAAATATATATATATATATTATTTTAAAAAGTAGCACAAATCATCCAATGACGCCCCACGACGCATCACTTTTAAAACACCCAGCTTTATGGGTTTCCTGTAAACTCTAGATCAGATTTGGACTCCTCTGACAGCGAAATAAAATCATCAGACCCCCTGAGTACTGATTTACTTCACGAACATTATTTCGTTATTATTATTAGCATTTTTAAAGCCGGTTCCTTTCTACTTTCTACCCATTGAACACATCCGGTCCGAGTCGGCTTTGGTGCTTGGACCCCTGAATATAACAACACTGATAATGCGGGTTGTGATCTCCATCACTGTAACCATTCTTATTTATTTATTTTTCATTTGGCCAGTAAAAGCAGTGCATTGTGGGATTTCACCTAGAACATCATGGATAAAATAATGAGATTACATAAGATGGTATGATACTGAAACTCCCTAAGTAGTGCACTATATAGTGTATAGGGGGTGAGTTTATATACACATCATGGCGACTTTTATAGAGCAGTTATCGACACAGTGAAGAAGAAGAAGTGTTTTCTTTATCAGTTGTATATTTATTCAAGTAACTATGTGTGTGTGTGTGTGTGTGTGTGTGTGTGTGTGTGTGAGAGAGAGAGAGAGTTTATAATCTGCGCTCCAGCTACAAACTTCCAGATTGTGTTGTTGTTGTTGTTGTTGTGAGTGTGTACTCCTCCTCCTCACCTCCGGATACGAACACTTCTCCGAGTCGCTGCCCCCGAGCACAGCCGAGGCTTCCTGCTCCAGCTCCTCATCTTCCTCCAGCACATCCACCAGAGACACGGTCGCCTCCTCTCCCTCCGCCGCCATGCTGCTGCTCCTGCTGCTAACACTGCGCGCGCGCACACACACACACACACACAAACACTAACCACTTCCGCTATACACTAACTCTTCACCTCGGATAAGAAGACGCGAAATAATTAACTGAATTTAAAACACTTACTTAATATTTAACCATCCAACAACATAGATATTCTATTTGTTATTGTTATTATTTATTTATTTACAAAAATTATATTACAACGATAACTACAAATTACACTTCCGTTTCCGGTATATGCAAATCGGTGCTGGTTTGGCGGGAAAATCATTTTTGCTCTGGACGATTTATTTATTTGTTTATTTTTAATCCAGTGTGATTAAATCATGCTTACTACTAACTGTTTCATGCCCCGATATATGTTCACACACCGGCTACACTGCACTATATGTTACTTTTATTTACTAAATAAAACTCGCTAAAGCCGTTAGAGATGTAGCAAAAACAGTGAACACGGCATTAGCCGGTGTTGCTAGCTTCCGCGACGCGTTAACGCGTCCGCCATATTGGAAAGGTCCGAATTAAATAAAAGAAAGACTCGGGGGACGGAGGTCTAATGCTGTAGCCCGATTTATGTTCACTCGAATTTCACACAGTTTGCTGGTGCAGACACATAATATGACGCATATTGAAGGTGCTGAATATAAATATGCGTGCACTGTTTAATTTTTTACAACCTAATTTCTTGTCCAGTACCGGTAAAGCATTGCAGTGTAGGATAAATGTATGTTTAAACAGAAATTACCATAAACCAAGTCGGTTTTTAAAAAAGTTTTACTGCTTTTTTTTTTTTTTTTAATCTAAAGTGGCTTACAGTTGAACAAAGTGAGTTAGAGGCTTTGTCTTTGGCATCTTGGTGGTACTGGGATTTAAACTCACAACCTTCTGATCAGAATGGCATTGGGACTTTAAAGATCGCTGAATTCAAGTATGATTTTATGCAGAACTCACTTATTTCCTGTGACACATGGATGGTTAGGTTAGGTTTGGTTAGGAGATTAGGATTACAGAACAAAAACAGCTGAAAAGTTGAAACACAATAAGGATGATGTTGGTTTCTCATTTGACAGCTTTGGCACTTTTAAATATTTTTAGCAGCTTACAAGTGAGGGGGAAAAAAAGGGGTTAAAGGCCTTACTCAAGGACCCAACAATGCCACATTTACAATCTGCAGTAAACAAATTCTCTTATTCTGACTCTTACATCCGGTCAATGTTTGACTGAGCCCTATCCAAAATGGCGGTGCCTTTGACATGTCGGGTATCTAAAGTTTCACTTCCGTCAGAGGTCGCAGCTTTCTAGTCAACAAACATGGCGTGCGCGGTGCACGGAGAGCTGAAATGTAAAGACGGGAGAACGAGGAAGTTCACAGTGGAGGCGGAGAATAATTTAAAATCCGTCATCGAAGGAGTGAAGAAGATAAACTCGGAGATTTCGGCGGTTTTAACGGAGCTCGTGGAAGAGGAGAAGAGTTTAAACGCGGAGAGAGGAGAGTGTCGCGTGCGCGGTGAGCTAACTACGGAGAGCGGATAGGGAGCGTAAACTATTCCTCAGTTACAAACAAACTATAAATAAGTGTCGTTTCACGATCTATTTGTTTATTTATTTATTTACTTATTTATTAACAGCCATTTCTGTAGGACAGGACTGATTTTTCACTTCCGGTTCAGCAGCTGGACAGTTGAGCATTTGTGAGCAGCAGTATGGTTTCATACCAAGAAAGAGCACTACAGATGCAATATTTGCTTTGAGAATGTTGATGGAGAAGTACAGAGAGGGTCAGAAAGAGCTGCATTGTGTCTTTGTAGATTTAGAGAAAGCGTATGACAGGGTGCCAAGAGAAGAGCTGTGGTATTGTATGAGGAGGTCTGGAGTGGCAGAGAAGTATGTTAGAGTGGTGCAGGATATGTATGGGAGCAGTAGGACAGTGGTAAGGTGTGCGGTAGGTGTGACAGAGGAGTTCACGGTGAAGGTGGGACCGCATCAAGGATCGGCTCTGAGCCCCTTCTTGTTTGCGGTGGTGATGGACAGGCTGACAGATGAGATCGGACAGGAATCTCCATGGACTATGATGTTTGCGGATGACGTTGTGATCTGTAGTGAGAGCAGGGAGCAGGTGGAGGAAACTCTAGAGAGGTGGAGGTTTGCTCTGGAGAGAAGAGGAATGAAGGTTAGTCGCAGCAAGACAGAATACATGTGTGTGAATGAGAGGGATCCAAGTGGAACAGTGAGGTTACAGGGAGAAGAGATAAAGAAGGTGCAGGATTTTAAGTACTTAGGGTCAACAGTCCAGAGCAACGGGGAGTGTGGAAAAGAGGTGAAGAAGCGTGTGCAGGCAGGTTGGAATGGGTGGAGAAAAGTGTCAGGTCTGTTGTGTGATAAAAGAGTACCAGCAAGAATGAAAGGAAAGGTGTACAGGACAGTAGTGAAACCAGCGATGTTGTATGGTTTGGAGACAGTTGCACTGAGGAAAAGACAGGAGGAAGAGTTAGAGGTAGCAGAGCTGAAGATGTTGAGGTTCTCTTTGGGAGTGACAAGGATGGATAGGATCAGGAATGAGTACATCAGGGGGACAGCACATGTGAGATGTTTTGGAGACAAAGTTAGAGAGGCCAGGTTGAGATGGTTTGGACATGTTCAGAGGAGGGAGAGTGAATATATCGGTAAAAGGATGCTGAGGTTAGAGCTGCCAGGCAGGAGGCCGAGAGGAAGACCAAAGAGGAGGTTTATGGATGTAGTGAAGGAGGACATGAAGGTAGTCGGTCTGAGAGAAGAGGATGCAGGGGATAGGGCTAGATGGAGGCAGATGATTCGCTGTGGCGACCCCTGAAGGGAACAGCTGAAAGGAAAAGAAGAGGTTCAGCAGCTGGACAAACGTTATGATGTAAACAGTGCATCTTTTGCATATTTTATAACAACACTTCTATGTATATATTTAGTGACGTGAGCGAGACGTCAGTCCGAGTGACGCGCTTTAAAAAAAAAAGAAATGTCGTAACATTATTATAACTAATTTATCCGCTACCTAATTTGCATATACGGTTTAAAAAGAAAAGTTGTGTTGATGCCGTGACCTGCTCAGGTTTCATTCTGACGGTAAAATAATACGAGGAATTTAAGTGATTCCTATTCCCTCTTTTTTTTTTTCTCGCCTCTCTAGATGAGGAGGATGAGGAAGACGACGATGAAGACGAGGAGGGTGATGAGGATGAGGAGGGTGATGATGAAGACGACGCTACAGAAACTTCTGCGGTTAAATTAAAGTCCAAACCTCCAGCGAAGCGTCTGAAGACCGTCACACCTTCCTGAGCAGCACCTCCTCAAACAGAGAGGACCCCCCCTCCTCCCCCCCTCCTCCCCCCCTCCCCCCGAACGGATAGATGAGCTCTGAGTGAGGAGACGAGGTTAAAAGGATAAAAGATACTTAAAGTGTTGTCTAGATAAGAAACTAAGCAACACTTTTCCTGTAAATAAGATCACAAAACAAATCTCAATTTTTTTAAATAAAGACATTAAAGTGAAAATGTGAAAAGTTTCTATTAAAACATTTATTTATTTATTTTATTTAAATTACAGTGCACTGAGGTTGAGGAAAGGCAATACCTCAGTCACATGACATAAACATCTGTTCATTAGAATTATTACATTATTTATAAAAAAAACAAACAAACCTTGAGCCCTTTTACAGACACATCTCCAACATCTCCAACATCACTAATCAGATACTAATCAGATACTAATCAGATACTAATCAGATACTAATCAGATAAATTATACAGTAAAAAGCAGTGAAGTGTTTAATGCTGTAGATCTGATCTGATCTGATACAAAACTAATCCAGAACTTTTTTTTTAAATGATGATCATGTGACCTCATTAACACTTATTATTATTATTATTATTATTATTATTATTATTATTATTATTATTATTATTATCATTCTGAACATGTTCTACAGCTCTGATTTGAGAATTAAAAAACAGCAGAAAAGGGATGTTCTTTAACACTTTCTACAGGAAACAAAATGAAAATGTATAAATTTCTCCCTGTTTTGGGTAAAAAGAAGAAAAAAAAGAAGAAAAGAAAATCAAGGAATAAATTGTAAATAAATTAAATTAATAAAAGATCAATCCAAATACATTTCATTCATAGATCTTTCATGTTATTAATCAGAAAATGATGCATTAATATTATAGTACTGATTGTTTGTTTGTTTAATTATTTATTTATACATAAATGTCTCGCTCGTTTGAATAAATGCAGTACTGTGCAAAAGTTTTGGGCAGGTGTGAAGTAGGAACGCTTTCAGAGATAGACGTGTTAATAGTTTATAATTATCAATTAACAAAATGCAAAGTGAGTGAACAGAAGATAAATCGACATCAGATCAGTATTTGGTGTGACCCCCCCCCAAAAACAGCATCAATTCTTCTAGGTACACTTGCACACAGTCAGGGGTTTTAGAGGTATATAATCAGGTGTATGATGAAACAGTTATACCAAACAGGTGCTCATGATCAGAGGGTCAGAGGTGCTTCTCATTTCTTATCCGCGTGTCCTCGCTTCCTTTCCTCTCATCTCGGCTCCACCGCCTTGGGACGTGAGGATGAGATGCGAGGAGAGAGGAATGGACGCGAGTCGAATTGAAAATCCTCACTTCGAAGCGACGTCGATGAACGATGACCTCACTGCGGTCAGGGGGCGTGCCGTCGTGTTGTCGGAGTCCGGTTAGCGACGACGTTCTTAATAAAGCAAGACGCACCGATAGTATGTGAAACGTCTGGGTTTTTCAGCAGTGAATTAATAAACAACGCAACAATCATCGCATGTTTTGTGCAGCTTTGCAAATCCAAACATTCAAGGATCAGTTAATTACAATACTTGCTGTGAGAATATTATTATTAGTAGTAGTAGTATTATTATTTAATTATAATTGCGCACATCATCAAAGGACTTTATGTTTGAGATTGTGGCAGATGTAAAGGGGGGGGGGGGGGGGGTTATACGTGCGTCAGCTCTTTTTCGACATGAAACACTTCCGGTATAAGGATACACCTGTGTGTCCTCACTCATAACTCCTCTGGAAGCTTCCTCGCCTCCTCGCTCAGACCTGAGAGAAATGCCGTTCAAGATGGCTGATCGATTTCCGGGTCACGGGGCTGGAGGACGGAGGAAACGAGCAAGCAGCAATTCAATTCGAGTATCGAGAAGCAGTATTTTGTAGGCGTAGTCAGGTGTAGGAGTAAACAGTCATACCAAACGGGTGCTGATTATCATCAACTCAATACGTAGGATGAAATACAATCATTAACTGAAAGAGAAACAGCTGTGTAGGAGGAATACAACTGGGTGAGGAACAGCCAGACGAGGGGAGGTGAAGACTGTTTACTGTCAGATCTCCTCCACTATGGTAAGACTGAGCACAGAAACAAGACAGAAGGTCGTTATACTGCATCAGCAAGGTCTCTCCCAGGCTGACATTTCAAGGCAGACAGGGGTTTCCAGATGTGCCGTCCAAGCTCTTTTGAAGAAGCACAAAGAAACAGGTAACGTTGAGGACCGCAGACGCAGCGGTCGGCCGAGGAAACTTACCGCAGCAGATGAGAGATACATCACGCTTACTTCCCTCCTCAATCGGAAGATGTCCAGCAGAGCCATCAGCTCAGACCTGGCGGAAATCAATGGGACCCTGGTACACCCGTCTACTGTCCGGAGACGTCAGAAGTGGCCTTCATGGAAGACCTGCGGCCAAAAAACCAGACCTCCGACATGGAAACAAAACCAAGCGAGAGGAGAGTGTCTCGTGCGGGGTGAGCTAGTCAGCTAACTACGGAGAGCGGATAGGGAGCGTACAATAATCTTCAGTTATAAACAAACTATAAATAAGTGTCGTTTGAAATTTATTTTATTTATTTTTTTTGGAATTATTATTTTTATATTTGATAAAGAACCCGATTATTTATTTATTTATTTGTCTATTTATTTATTTATTTATTAAATTCGGCTATAAACAGTCATTTCTGCAGGACAGCACTGATTTTTCACTTCCGGTTCAAACAAACGTTATGACGTAAACAGTGCAGCTTAAGTTTCTCATCATACACACACACACACCTGAAATCAGTGTAGCATAAACGTTTTCAGGAGAGAATGCATACTCAAATAAAAACAAACAAACAAATAAATAAAAGTCGCCGAATTATATCAGGCTAATTTGCATATTCATCGATTCCTCCTGATCATTTGCATATTCAAATATTTTGCATGAACAAGGCAGATTTTCTGAGGAATAAAGTTCAGAAGCTAACAGATTATCATAACTCCAAACTATTTCTGTATTTACAGAGAGGTTACATAGACGTTCATTTTTCATTTTAAAATCAAATCTCATTGGGAGGTTGTTTTTTTTAAAGCGTAATGTTGTGTAGCGTTTGTAAAAAAACAAAACAAAAAAAAACTTTCTCTTACACACAGATGGTTTGTTTTTTTCTCTGTAAATGATCTGTTTATCCGTTTGTCTGTTTTCTTTCCTCACAGGAACCTCCACACTATTCCACACGACTTAAATCCAGAGTTTCGTCACGTTTAGTTGTTTTTGTTTGTTTGTTTGTTTGTTTTTTATATCTTGGGAAGATTTGAGTTTTCATTTTAACCCTGAAATCACTGCTCACTTCTGTGTGTGTGATCTATATATTTTCCCCATAAATTTCCATAAACAACACTTTAGTATAGTGACGTGAGCGAGACGTCAGTCCGAGTGACGCGCTCTGAAAAAGAAATGTCGTAACATTATTATAACTAATTTATCCGCTACCTAATTTGCATATACGGTTTAAAAAGAAAAGTTGTGTTGATGCTGTGACCTGCTCAGGTTTCATTCTGACGGTAAAATAATACGAGGAATTTAAGTGATTCCTATTCCCTCTGTTTCCCCCCTGTAGATGAGGATGAGGAGGGTGATGAAGAAGACGGCGCTACAGAAACTGCTGCAGTTAAATTAAAGTCCAAACCTCCAGCGACGCGTCTGAAGACCGTCACGGTAGTGTTGGGTCCGAGTCCACCTCTGTCGAGTTCGAGTCGAGACCAAGTCCTTAACCAATCGAGTCCAGAGGGGGCCGAGTTGGACCCGAGTCCGTGTCCGAGTCCAAAGGGGGCCGAATTGGACCCGAGTCCGTGTCCGAGTCCAAAGGGGGCTGAATTGGACCCGAGTCCGTGTCCGAGTCCAAAAGGGGCCGAGTTGGATTCAAGTCCGAGTCCTTAATGGCAGAGTCGAGTCCGGACGAGTCCAGAAAGTAATTAAATTGAAAAAAAGATTTGAAATTGCAATTGTAAACTCGACACTGAGCTGTTAAATTAATATTTTAACCTTCACAAACCAATGGCAACAAAAATGTAACAAAACATACCATTATTACATCCTGCCATTGCCATTTAATATTTTTATTTCATGTCATCAGCACCTCAACTAGTTTCCTATCAAAAAATGGTTTCGATGGGGAAAAATGGATAAAGAGGTTTATGTAGAACTTGAAATATAATAAGTGTATGAAAATACAATAATAAAACAGGTTAATTTGTATCACATTATATCGTGTCCTCCAGTTGGAGTTGACATTTCGGTGATTTGATGCGTCTCCCCTACAGTTATATAGGCTGAGAGAGAGAGAGAGAGTACAGAGTTACATTTAGCTGCAGGTCATAACAACAACTTCATGCTTTATTACTTATAATCTGTCTATGAACGACAACAAACTCATTTCTGAACACAGCTCTGATCTTCTAACTTATTTTTTCATTTTAATTCCTAAAAGTTTCCGAGCGCGTGACAAGTCCGAGTTCGTTCATAATTGGACTCGAGCCCGGGTTCGAGTACCCTGACTCTACGTCACACCGTCCTGAGCAGCACGTCTCCGTCTGTCCCAGAGGATTATTTTTGTCCTTTTTTTTCCCCGAACTGATAAACGAACTCAGAGTGAGGAGACGAGGTTAAAAAGATAAAAGATGAAAAACAGTGTAAAGGGACCTTCATTACTGGAAACTAAGCAACACTTTTCCTGTAAATAATTTTTTCATAAAGACATTAAAGTGAAATGTTTCTGTTAAAATCTTTTATTTCTTTTTTTTCTCCTTTATTTTATTTAAATTACAGTGCACTGAGGTTGTGGAAAGGCAATACCTCAGTCACATGACATACATCTGTTCATTTGAAGTATTACATCATTTAAAAAAACAATAATAATAATAACTATTATTATTATTAAAGATTATCATCATCATTCTGAACGTATTCTACAGCTCTGATCTGAAAAATAAATAAATAAAAAAGACAAATTGAGTAAAGTGTAAGAGTTTGTGTCCCACTGATGATTTATGTATTGTTTTATTGATAGATTTTTATTTATTTGTTGGGTTTTTTTTTTTTTTGGAAGGTGGGAAAAAGAAAGTAGACAATCCAAAACATCTAAAATGACTATATATACAAATGCTGTTGAAAAAATGCTGTAAAGTAAGAACGCTTTCAAAAATAGACATGTTTATAGTTTATATTTATCAATTCACAAAATACAAAGTGAGTGAACAGAAGACAAATCTACATCAGATCAATATTTGGTGTGACCCCCCTCCCCCCCTCCCTCCCTTACCTTCAAAACAGCATCAATTTTTCTAGCTACACTTGCACACAGTTTTTGAAGGATCTCAGCAGGTAGGTTGGCCAAAAATTCCCCAACTCCATTTGCAGAAATTCAGCCCCAAACTTGCAAGGAACCTCCACCATGCTTCACCGTTGCCTGCAGACACTCAGTCGTGTACCACTCTCCAGCACTTCGGCAAACAAACTGCCTTCTGCTATAGCCAGATATGTCAAATTTTGACTCATCAGTCCAGAGCACCTGCTGCCATTTTTCTGCTCCCCAGTTCCTGTGTTTTTGTGCATAGTTGAGTCACTCTGCCTTGTTTCCACGTCGGAGGTATGGCTTTTTGGCCGCAAGTCTTCCATGAAGGCCACTTCTGACCAGACTTCTCCGGACAGTAGATGGGTGTACCAGGGTCCCACTGGTTTCTGCCAGGTCTGAGCTGATGGCACTGCTGGACATCTTCCAATTGCGAAGGGAAGTAAGCCTGATGTGTCTTTCATCTGCTGCAGTAAGTTTCCTCGGCCGACCGCCACGTCTGCGGTCCTCAGTGTTGCCTGTTTGTGCTTCTTCAAAAGAGCTTGGACAGCACATCTGGAAACCCCTGTCTGCCTTGAAATGTCAGCCTGGGAGAGACCTTGCTGATGCAGTATAACTACCTTCGGTCTTGTTGCTCTGCTCAGTCTTGCCATGGTGTATGACTTTTGACAGTAAACTGTCTTCAGCAACCTCACCTTGTGAGCTGAGTTTGGCTGTTCCTCACCCAGTTTTATTCCTCCTACTCAGCTGTTTCTGTTTCAGCCTACATATTGAATTGATGATCATTAGCACCTGTTTGGTATAATTGTTTAATCATACACCTGACTATACGCCTACAAAATCCCTGACTGTGCAAGTGTACCTAGAAGAATTGACGAATTGATGCTGTTTTGAAGGTAAAGGGGGGGTCACACCAAATATTGATTTGATGTAGATTTGTCTTCTGTTCACTCACTTTGCATATGTTAATTGATAAATATAAACTATTGACATGTCTATTTTTGAAAGTATTCTTACTTTATAGCATTTTTTTCATACCTGCCTAAAACATTTGCAATGTACTGTGTATATCTCATACTAAATTGTTTCAGAAATTAAAACAAAATCTAAGATAAAGCAAAGGCACCCTGAGTAAACACAAAATACAGTTTCTAAATGATAATGTTATTTATTGCAGCAAAAAAGGTATCCAATAACAACTGGGCCTGTGTGAAAATGTATTTGCCCCCGTTGTTACTAATTCCCCAAATCTATGAAACTGCATTTATAATGGGGTTCAGCTGGACTAGACACAACCAGGCCTGATTACTGCAAACCCTGTTCAATCAAATCAACACTTAAATAGAACTTTTTCAACAGCATGAAGTTGGTTAAAAGCTCTTACCCAGTAACACACTATGCCCAAAGATTAAAGAAATTCCAGAAACGATGAGGAAGAAGGTGATTGAAATACATCAGTCTGGGAAGAGTTACAAAGCTATTTCAACGGCTCGGAGACTCCAAAGGACCACAGTGAGAGCCATTATCTCCAAATAGAAAAAACTTAGCACAGTAGTGAACCTTCCCAGAAATGGCCGACCTTCCAAAATTCCTCCAAGAGCACAGCAACTACTCATCCAGGAAGTCACAAAAGAACCAAGGACAACATCAAAGGACCTACAGGCCTCTCTTGCATCAATAAAGGTCACTGTTCATGACTCCACTATCAGAAATACACTGGGCAAAAATGGCTTCCATGGAAGAGTGGGGAGGTGAAAACCACCGCTAACCCAGAAGAACATTAAGGCTCGTCTGAATTTTGCCAAAACACACCTTGATGATCCTCAAACCTTTTGAGAGAATGTTCTGTGGACTGATGAGTCGAAAGTGGAACTGTTTGGAAGACAGGGGTCTCGTTACATCTGGTGTAAACCAAACACCGAATTCCACAAAAAGAACATCATACCTCCAAGCATGGTGGAGGAAGTGTGATGGTGTGGGGATGCTTTGCTGCTTCAGGGCCTGGGCAACTTGCAATAATTGAGGGAAACATGAATTCTGCTCTCTACCAGAAAATCCTAAAGGAGAATGTCCGGTCTTCAGTCTGTAAGTTGAAACTCAAGAGCAACTGGATTATGCAGCAAGACAACGATCCAAAACATAGGAGTAAGTCCTGGTCCTAGAAGTTAATGAAAGTCTGATCTCCAGTTATCAGAAGCGTCTGGTTGCAGTTATTGCTGCTAAAGGTGGCACAGCCAGATTATAAGTTTAAGGGGGCAATTAGTTTCTCACATGGGTGATAGGTGTTGGATAACTTTCTTTTTTTTTTTTGTGCCAATAAAAAAAATAAAAACAACTTTCTTTCATTTGAAGATCTAAAACTATTTAGTATGAGATGTGCACAAGAACAGAAGAAATGTGAAATACTTTTTCACAGCACTGTAAATAAATAAAGTTTGTGAGACAGAGTTTTGGAGTCGGATCAGAGACGTGATGAGTATCAGAGTGAAACTCTTCACTGTGTTCTGGTTTATTTTCTCAGAAACGTTTCAGTTTCATCAGTTACTGAAAACATCACAATCTTCATAAACACTGAGGTTCATTTATTACAGAAAAATAAAAACATTGTGTAAATATAAATGCTGCTGTTAGAAGATTTATAACATTTGGCTCCAAGTCCCGAGTGTGTGGAGGAGAAAAGCGGCTAAAACACACTGATACTTTTATTAAAAAAGAAATGAATATTAAAATAAACTCAGCACCGTGTTTCAGACTCTAAAGTTTAACTCTCTGTATTTAAAAAAAAGGAGGTTGATGAATTGGACAGATTTTTATCAGACTCTTATTTCAAGTGATTTTTAAAAAAAATAAATAAATGAAACTTTTGACAAACGCTGACTTATATAATTATATATTAGTGTTTATCGCTGTAACAAAAACAATTGAATGAAAATGAAAAGCAACAAACAAACACTTTCTGCAGGAAACGAAATGAAAATGCATCAATTTCTCCCTGTTTTGGGGAAAAAGATTTTAAAAAATGCAAATAATTGTAAATACATTAAATTAATAAAATTTATTAAAAAATTAATACAAATACCTTCAATTCATAAATCTTTCATTTTATTAATCAGAAAATTATTCATTTATTTTAGTAAAAGATTTTTATTTCTCCTTATTCATTTCAACTTGTATATTACTGTTTATTTGTTTATTTAAATTATTTCTGTGTAAATTTCTCACTCATTTGAATAAATATATTGACTCGAATTACGTTTTATAAAATTTCTGTATTTATCCTTTTAGGTATATATTATTATTTTATTTATTCTTTCCATGTTTATTTTAGAACAATAAAATTGAGTAATTTATTAAAAAACGAGTCAATAAACACAAAAATAAACAAACAAACTGAGGAAAACGCAAGGGCATGATAATTAAAGTCAAAATTATACACAACTGTTACGAGAATTTAATCACAAGGCCTTTTGTTCAAGTTATTAAAAAATATATACTTATTATTATTATTATTATTATTATTATTATTTAAAAAACAAAAGTCATTTATTTTATTCTTGTTTTTATTTTCACTTTGCTGCATCAGGTCCAGGCTGTTAAATAAAATAATTAACATAATTGAGTCACTGGTTCATTCATCATCATCATCATCATCATCATCGGGGGTTTAAGGAACTGATTTATTTAAAAAGGAAATAAAGGAAATAAACATGGTTATAGTGATGTAGAGGGAAGGTGTGTGTGTGTGTGTGTGTGTGTGTGTGTGTGTGTGTGTGTGTGTGAGAGAGAGAGAGAGAGAGAGAGAGAGAGAGAGGAATGGAAAGAACAGTGCTGAGTGTAAAACTGTCGAAAGCGTCGCTCGTCTCGTCTCTTTATTCATCTGATTATTTAATTAACCGTGTCGAAGCCCCGCCCACATCAGGTGTCAATCAGCTGGAGCCTGCTGATCTGATTGGACGCCTTGGTGAAGGAGGCGTGTCTGTTACAGAGCAGGGCGAGGCAGACGGGCAGGATGCAGTAGCCCACGGTTCTGGGGTCGGCCCTGGTGCAGGAGTAGAGGAAGAGGAAGAGCTGCAGGTACGGGATGAGGAAGATGGCGGCCCACAGCCAGAAGGGCAGCAGGAGGAGGTGCGACTTCACGCTCTGCGTCCAGGACCACGGAGAGGAGGCGGAGTCTGCGGGGCGCGCTGGGGGTGGGCGTGTCCCGCTCGTCTTCTCCAGCGTGAGGTGGTTGTACGTCTGATTGATCTCGAACATGTAATAAACCGCAGCCACGCTAACCAGCAAGTACACGGCCACTCCGATCCATCCCATCCTCTGGCGAAAGTTCATCATTCTCCATGCTCCTGTCTGAAACACCGCACGCTGATCAGTTCTCCACAACGGCAGCTCACACACTAGTTACGTTAATAACTCCGCTTCTGATACTTTAATAATAAACAGATTTTTAATAATAATAATAATAATAATAATAATAACAATCACTGATCTGCTGAAGTTTTCTGCCAGTTCTTTGTTTATATTTCACACTTATTCACCTCATTACTGTGGAAGTGATATCACTAACAATAAAAATAATAATAATAATAATAATAGTTTATTATTATAGCAAAATCACTATTAATATCATAATACTTTACGTCACAATACACTTTGTTTTCTCCTGAAAAATCCGAGACATCATGATATTTTTTTATAAATTAAAAAAGTTTTACATTTACTTCAATGATTTGATTCAATTTGGTACCAAATCTTACAATATATATATATATATATAATTCATTTACTTTTCCTTCTTTTTAAAATCAAATTCAAATTTTGTCTCACAAACACAACCATACACAGTGCGGTGTGTAGTGAAATGCTTTTCACGACTGTCCGTGACATAAAATTGAATTTATTTTGACCAGAATTTACTTTGTTTTATTTGATTTTTTGCTTGTTTGTTTTTAGAAAACTAATCAACAAACTCAGGGGTTTAAAAAGTTTTTATTTCATGCAACATATAACGTAAATATCGTGATAAATATCGCGTGTCGTAAAGAATCGTGATCCGATATTTCGGTCATATCGCTCAGCCCCAGTGTAAAGTACGATTTCATATCATTAAGTCGTGAATATTTGTGTTTGAATCTAATATTTTTAAACACGTCAGACACGAACACTGCTGTGTTTTAGATTTATTTTTAAAAGCTAGACTTTCCATTACATCTGGGACACATGGAAGCTTATCGAAATTTATCGAAAGTTCACAATAAAATCCTTCATCGACAACCGAAAATATCAGACATTCACACCGGCTGGTACTCACTGTGTTCTCTGAGGTTTTATTTTTATTTCATTTACTGTTGATTAAACGGAGAAAAAGCTCTTAATCAGCGGCTCCATTGCTGTTTGTTGTCATATGATTCACTTCCTTAAATCGGGAGCATCCGGGTACTTGAGCGCTGCCTCTGCGGTGGCTTTAACGACAGCGCTCTGCGCCTCTGCTGCCCTCTAGCGGCTGATCCTGAAAACACCACCTTCCGTCATCCCTTGTACACGAAAACATTAGATTAAATACATTTTTTTTAAATGTGACGTGACATGGTGCACTATAGGAGGAATACTTCCTCTATACACGCTACACAGTGCGTCATTTCCTGTATTTCCGATATTTTTATGATGTCAGTATTTATCCATAAATGTTTACATGGATACACGGTTATGTATGCTGATGCATGAATACCAGGGCAATACCAGGGCAATACCAGGGCTGGACCATATGACAAAAATATTACATCACTATTCTTGAAGGCATTTCTTTCACGGTACACGATACAGGATATACAGTACAGTCATGGGATAAAGAAAGTTTGCCCTCCTTCACTTCTATGTTTTATTCATCAGGGCCTAAATAATAATTATGTGGTCCAAATTCTTTAAACAAACAAATAACCTCAGGTTAAAAAGACAAAAACACAACAGATTTCAGCATGTAGTCATTCCCCCCCGCCCAAAAAAAAAAGTAAACCAACATTCAGAGACCAAGTGAGAAAAAATAAGTTCACCCTCTAGTACAGTAACATGTAGCAACACCTGGCTGCTAATTTCCCTCTTAATGATTGTGGAAGTGGGAAGGGTGTACTTATTTTTTCTCACATGGTTTCTGAATTTTGGTTTACTTTTTTTTTTTTTTTAGGGGTGGACTACATTAAGACTTTTTTCCCCATCTTTTTTTTTTTGCCCACACATTTCCTCTAAACGACCGGAGGGCGTTTCAGCAGCAGCAGTTTTTACCGAATTGTTTAGGATTCAGTGTTACTCCGACTGGTTTGTCCTGAACTGACCTGTGACGTCACTGTGTCCACTCACACGAACAGGATATACCACTTTATGCATAGGTATTCACACCCCTCCCCTCCAAACCCGGCCGTTTTCCACATTTTGTTGTGTAAATACAAATAAGAATGACTTAAATGAACACAAACAAATGAAAAACAATGATCTATGTATGTAAAAATCTGTCTAGAGTGGCCATGGTCCTCGAAGAGCTTATAAAAGCATGTAAGAGATTGTCGAAAGGTATTGACCGGGAGAGAGGTATAAAACAATTTCCAAAACATTGGCTGTATCATGGAACACTGTGAAGGCCAACATCAACAAATAGAGAAAACTGTGGTGTGGAGCATCACAGTGACATCACCAAGAACGGGACGTCCCTCAAAACCTGACGAAAGGACAAGAAGAAAACTTACCAGGGAGGCTGCCAAGAGACCTACAGCAACATTAAAGGAGCTGCAGGAACATCAGGTAAGCACTGATTACTCTCTGCATGTGACAGCAATCTCTCGTGTTCTTCACATGTCTGGGCTCTGGGGTAGGACGGCTAGACGGAAGGCCTTTCTCACAAAAAAACAAAAACAAAAAACATCCAACTAAATCACCCCAAACCATGTGGCAAAAGATGTTATGTCTGATGAGACCAAGGTAGAACGTTTTCTGAATAATTCCAAAAGATGGCGCAAAAACAAGACGGCTTATCACCCAAAGAACACCATCTCCTCGGTGAAGCATGGGGCTGCTTCTCTTCAGCTGGGACTGGGGTTCTGGACAAGACAGAGGGCATCACGGATATCTCCGAATACCAATCTATACCTGTTTTGGCACAAGGCCTGCAGGCGTCTGTTAGACAACTGAAGATGGAGAAAAATGTTACTTTCCAGCACGATAACGACTCACAGCATAAATCCAGGTCAACAAAGGAAAGGAAGCTCGATGTTTTGGAACGGTCCAGTCAGAGAGCAGATCTAAATCCTATCAAAGACCTGTGGAATTGCTTGAAGAGGGCTGTGTACAGGAGACCCCGTCGCTGTTTGATAGATCTGGAGCATTTGTATAAGGAAGAGTGGAATAAAATTGCCAGATTAAGATGTCGGTAGACTCTTACACAAAACCACTGAGTGCTGAACTACAAGCTAGAGGTGCTTTAACACAGTATTAGTTAAGGGGTGTGTATACTTATGCAACCAGATTGTTGTGTGTGTGTGTGTGTGTGTGTGTGTGTTTCTATTTGTTTTACACTTGCATTCCGGTCACATTAAAGATGGGGAAAAAGATCTGACATGATTTTTCATGACACAATTTGTTCACAGGGGTGTGTAAACTTTTTTTATACCCACTCGATTTATCTGTCTAAACTTAATAAGTGCAGAAGTTTCAGTCCAGAAAAAAGAAAAAAAAAAAAGTATTCAGCATGGTTTGTGACTAAGTCCCGCCCATCCCGGGGGAGGAGCCTCTGTGTGCGGGTCTGACGTCACAATGCCAATCAAAACCAGGTCCCTCAACAACCGAGTCTGACAGCCGGTAAGTGAGAGAGAGAGAGAGAGACAGAGAAAGAGAGAGAGAGAGACAGAGAGAGAGAGAGAGAGACAGAGAAAGAGAGAGAGAGAGACAGAGAAAGAGAGAGAGAGACAGAGAAAGAGAGAGACAGAGACAGAGAAAGAGAGAGACAGAGACAGAGAGAGAGAGAGAGAGACAGAGAAAGAGAGAGAGAGAGACAGAGAGAGAGGGAGAGAGTATGGAGCTCCGGAGTCCTTATAGAGAGACGTGGAGAAGTTGAACGTGTAGTCAGAGAGAGAGAGAGAGAGAGAGAGAGAGAGAGAAAGAGAGAGAGAGAGAGCAGTGGAGGTGTGTGCGATCGGAGAACACACACACACACACACACACACACACAACAGCAGAGTTTCAGGATTCAGCAGTGTGGGACTGAACAGAAACACAGGATTCCAGCTGAGAGGTACAGTGGAGCTTCTACATCATCTAAACATCTCTCTCTCACACACACACACACACACACACACACACACACACACAAAAGGTTTGATAAAATAACAGCAATAGAAGAAGAGGAAAATACACACTGATTTGGGGTGTTTGTGCGTGTTTACAGTGTCGGTGTTGTGGTGCGGTTGGTGGTCCTGTTCCACTGGTTACTCTTTAGTCGTGACCGGACGTCACACACCTGGCAGCCAGGTTAGAGCTTGCTGAGGTTTCTCCGAGCAGGTGTGGGAGTTCGTTCTTATTTGGCATCAGACTGAAGTCTTTTTCATGAGCTGTGAAGTGGGTTCATGGGTTCCCTAATTTGTGTATAATTTGTTGTGAAGTGAAGCTTCCACTTCATTTAGTGTGCAGTGGGGGCCGAGCCTGTCTTCTTTTGGTAGCCGGGTCTGTGCGTGTGTGTGTGTGTGTTTGTGTGTGCGTGTGTGCGTGCGTGTGTGTGTGTGCGTGTGTGTGTGTGTGTTTGTGTCCGTCTCTATGGCCAGGTTGTGTTCACTGAGTCTGTACATGGTCAGGAGTTTTCCGTGTGCTCAGGTATTCTGCCAGTTTATCTTCTCTGTTTAGGGTCAGATAACTTTCTCATTCACTTTGTTGAGCCGTTTCTTCTGTCTGGTGTTTTAGATATTTAGATATTTGTTTTGTGTTTTAATCATGTGATTTAGTCTGTGGGACTGGGGTTTTGGTCTGGGGTTTGGCTGGACATGTTTGGGATTGTAAAGTCAGCTCTAAGACCAGCTTGCTGAGGAGGCATCTCTCTGGGGTTAGCTCTTGGCGTCTCAGTGCTTTGTCATGGAGGGTCTCTGTAACACTAGTTTTTAAGTGGACTTCATTTCTTCATAGCGTAAAGAGCTCTTTGCGCTTCTTCTCTCAGGTCGTTCACAGCCTTATTGAAGTTCCCTGTGCTGCTGATGTTTATACCGAGGTGTGTGTAGATCTGAGTGTGTTCAAGCGGCACGTCGTCTAATTTGAAATTACGGTGTTGGTCTTGACGCCTGTGTCTTTTCCGGAATATCATTATCGTAGTCTTTTTTGGGATAACCGACAGAGCCCAGGTCTGACAGAAGGGGTGCAGGAGGTCTAGATGCTGCTGTAGACCTTCTTTTGTGGGTGACAGCAGACACCAGATCATCTGAGAACAGGAGGCGTTTGACTTCGGTGTGTATTGGAGTAAGACCGGGTGCTGCAGACTGTTCTAACTGCCCTAGCTAGTTCATGCATATATTGAATAGGGAGGGACTCAAGCTACAGCCCTGCCTCACTCCCCGACTCCGAGGCTCTAAATCTGTGTGTCTGCAATTGTAATGAGGCCCTGGTTCCAGATGTTGGGAAATACTCTCACTCTCACTCTCTCTCTCTCACTCTCTCTCTCTCTCTCTCTCTCATGAGCTGCTTGATGATCTGAAGCCGAAACTGTTTTGATTTCAGTTACAAAGATGCAGACGTTTGTGAAAGGGAAGCGAGTGGGCTACTGGCTCAGCGAGAAGAAGATCAAGAAGCTGAACTTCCAGGTTTTTGTCGACATGTGCAGGTAAAAAAAAAAAAAAAAAAAAAAAAAAACGCACACAAACAACCTAAACGTAAACTTTGAGACGTTTAGACTAACAGTTGAGAGGTTAAGAAAACACGCTTTGACCTGCAGCTGACACATGGGTGTGTCCATGGATTTAGTGTGTGTGTTCATGGATTTAGTGTGTGTGTGTGTGTGTGTGTGTGTGTGTGTGTAGTGAGGAAGGGTTTATGGTGTACAGTAAGCGCAACACTGAAACTAGAAGAAAAGGTTCATTAAAGCACTCTGTTTTGTTCAGTTGAAAAAAAAACAACAAAACAAACGATTCTCAACACAAAGACGCTAACATTTACGGTGGGAATTTCCTCAAGTCTCCGTGGCGCCAACGAAAAAAGTGGGCGTGTCTTCGAGTCTGAGTCCCTTGAAACGTTTGTAAGCAGTCGTAGTTTTTTGTAAAAATGCCGTGTCGTGTTGATTGTGAGTTTTATAAACACTTCTAAACAAATCACGTTAGAGACGTTCTTCCTTAAATGAATGTTAAGACTTCCTTACTGTATATGGACTCGAAGACACTCCCACATGTCCATATATGGATGCAAAGATGCAGAAATGTTTATCCTATTACCATTTTTTTTTTCCCATCCCAAAAACATATTAAAACACGGACAGCGTCGTCTTTGTACAGCACGTTCTGTTGTCGTTTCTATAGTAACAGCTTGTTCACGGGGACCTGTACTGCGGAAAATATGTGTGATCATAATTATGGAAGGAGTCTCCAGTGTCAGCGGTCTGAGGTAAAGCTGTAGCTTTAAGTTTTCCGACATCTTCAGGATCTCGGTAACATGACAAGCTGCGTTTTTTCCGTCTTATTACCTTTAAGAGAGAGAGAGAGAGAGAGAGAGAGAGAGAGAGAGAGAGAGAGAGAGAGAGAGAGAGAGAGAGAGAGGGAGAGGGAGGATGGTGAGGGAACGACTGTTTATAGCTGCTCTAACGTAAGTGAGAACAGGAACGGATCTGAACTAGAACTTACGCAGAACTTCTCTTTCTAATCTAATCTGTAAAACAGAACTGAAGCTGGTGTTAATTTAACATTAGCTAGCTAATACACCAGGGCGATTCTGAGGTAGTGAATAATAATGTTAGGAGAAAATCTGTTGTTAAATGAAATGGGTGGAATTTAACAGAAGGAATTTGTGTTATGATGTCATTATGTACATTTCCTGAACTCGAAAGGCGATGTTTCGGTTAGTGTGAGGTTGAATTAGCTAGGGATGGCTGTTAGCTAAGAAGTACCGAAACACCAAGGTGTAGAGAGCAATAGGGCTGGGCGATATATCGACGTAATATCGATAATCGTGATAAATGATTACGTGATGCACTTCTGTGAGATATCGTTGGTATGGTATACATTTTTAATAATTACAGATTAAATGGTACCGAATGGACGCTGTTGATTTGACGTCATATCTTTTTTTAAACTTAATCTTTTTCGCATTTGTAGGCATTAAAGAAAAGTATCGTCAAACCTCAGTTTAACGTTTTTGTATCGCAGTGTAGAAATGTCCTGAAGTATCGTGATATGATATTTTTGTCATTTTGCCCAGCCCTAGATAGGAAATATTAGCTAAGTTAGCTAGCATGCTAGTGTTGGTGATGTAACTAGCATTAATGTTACATGAAATCTATCAGAAAATCAGAAGTTCAATAAAAATAAGAGTGAAGCTACTTACTTACTTACAGTTAACCAATGTGCTGTATGAAGATGAAAAAAGTAATACGGTATATATAACAGACATGAAGTTGAAATATCCAACATGCCTCAGCTGCCAGTTCACGTGAAATTAAAAGATAAGATAAGAAATGTGTTTTTAACCGAGTTTTAAAAATAGATAAAGTTGAAGCTGCTCTGACATGCAGAGGGAAGAAGCTTAGGGCCAGCTATCCTAAAGGCACGGTCACCCCTCAGCTTTAATCTGGACCTGGGAACAGTTAAGAGCAGCTGCTCTGAAGCCCTAAGAGACGCGGTGGAGGTGTGCAATTGTAACAGATCTGCGAGATATGGTGGCGCTAACCCATTTAATGGTTTAAAAACAAACAATAAAAGCTTATACTTTATTCTGAAGCGTACCGGCAACCAGTGGAGCGAAGATAAAATAGGGGTAATGTGTTCCCGCTTACACGTACCTGTCAGTTGCCTAGCAGCCGCATTTTGACCCACCTGTAAACGAGAAAAGGCCGTCTGACCGACTCCTATATACATAACGAACTATACGAAATGAAAGCATGAATGACCTTCTCAAGATCATTAAAAGAAGTAAATGGCCCGATTATCCCGATTAAAGCCGAAACACAAGAGCAGATGATCCTCATCAGGGGTCAAAATAAACAATTTTATTTAAATAACACATCGACACATCATTTATCCTCGTCTTTCTGATTTAGCGCGCCTAGCATCTCGAGTTCAAGTGGCTTTATTGTCATTGCATTGCAACGGTACACAGCTTGTACAGTACACGGTGAAACGAAATGACGTCACGGCCAGAGTTTTCGGGGACGCTTGCCTCATCGTCATGGCAACGGTTCGTGCCCAGGTCGAATTACGTCAAAGTTTGTTGGAAAATCATACCACACTGCTCAGACATTCCACGACCGACAAACGCCGATTGAACACAACACAAACACGTCTGATGGCGCTGTTACTTTCATTAAGATTTAAACAATGTAAAGACATCCAGCTCTTTATGTCATTTAGGCAAGCGAAAAGCGAAGTTAGGCCGTTCTTATTTTTCTGTCCAATGGCAGGTAGGTTTATATGTCATCTGGGTATCAATGAAAAGAATCTCCGTGTTTCTGAAAGATAGACCCTATGGAGAGCATATAAAGCGAAAACAAAAGCGGAGCAAGAATGGACCCTTGTGGAATCCCGCAAGTAAGAGGAGCCGAGGACGATTAAAATTCGCCAAGATTGACTGCAAAACGTCTGTTTGACCGATTTAACCCATTTAACCCAGCGAAGAGCCTCTCCTCACATCCCAACACAGTGCTCAAGACGGGAAACCAAAATACCGTGATTTACACTATCCAATGCTGCACTAAGATCTAACAATACGAGGATTTTAGAAACCCCAGAATCAACCGTTAATAAGATATCATTAAACCCTTTTTAAAAAGTGCTGACTGTGTGCCGTGTTGTGCTCTAAAACCAGATGGGAATAAATACTTCAAGCACTGCATTACTCTCCAAAAAGCAAGAAGGATTTCGCAGCCAAACATGCTTGATTGCGCATTACAGGCTTTTTCTTTTTCAGTCCCCTCCATGATCTCGCCATTTTGCGATCGCAGAAATGAACGCGAAATCAAGGAAACTCTGCAATATTCGGAGGAGCGTGCAATTTTTTTACGATTACCGCAGATTTTCCGTAGATTCGGGCCGAGACGCGTCGTGATGACGTCACACATCAGCCGACGCCCTCTTCCATTCACGTGCGTCGAACACGAGTACGGCTAAAAGGTCTCATTTACCAGCAAACATCACTGCCAAAGAGCGTGCGAAACTATTCCGTATGATTGCGATTTCGCCAACTCGAGTAGTTCGAAAAGCCGCAACCATCACAAATAAAAACTCCAAAATCCTGTACAGACTGGTTAATATAACTGCTAATGCTAGCTTAGCTACACATCATGAGCGTGTGATTTCTCTGACTAAACCCGGGCCTGAGGTGTCTGGCTGCATAAACATGGCGTTCAGTGTTATTTTTGTGTGTTTTTATCGTGTATTTCCCCCCGTGTCCCCCCTCAGACTGAAGTGTGGGTATATTAGACTGTGTGGAATTTCTGCTCAGTGTTGTGGTGGTGTAGATGTAGATCAGGTTCAGTCCCCGTCTGAGGAACTCCCTACGTGAGCCGTGTTTAGCTCTGGTATCAGCGCCTGTTTGAGTAATGGTTCCACTCTCCAGGCCTCTTTATGAGACAGTAATACGGCCCCGGGGTTTTTTGTTTTTTTATCCATAAAAAGGCAGAACGTGGACAAAGTGCGGCGGGTTACCCAGGAGCGCACCGAGCCGGCCACCCTGCTTCTGGACGCTTTACAGGGGAACATTGCTGACATATTTCTACAGACCCCCCCCCCAAACACACACACACATATCCTCGGGAGCACTAATAGACTTACTGTATTCATTCACCCTTAAAGCAACAGTGCAGCAAAAACATCTCTTTTTTTTATTAACAGATGATGTTAATTACATGATATGGCCAAAAGTATATGCACCCCTAACCATCACACCCACGCATGGTTCCTCTCCAAACTGTCGCCACTAAGCTAGAAGCACACAATTGTATAGAATGTCTTTGTGTCCTGTAGCGTTACACAAAGCGAGCTCCACGAAGACACGGTGTGTAAAGGTTGGAGTGGAAGAACTCGAGAGAACCCCGACCTCATTCACTGACTCAACACCTTTGAGATGAACTGGAACTGGAGCCTCGTCGACATCCTGACATCAGTCCCCGACCTCACTGATGCTCTTGTGGCTGAATGAACACTCATCCCCACGGCCACGCTCCAAAATCTAGCGGGAAGCCTTCCCAGGAGAGTGGAGCTTATTATATTATAACAGCAAAGAGAGAGGAATAAATCTGGAATGAGACGTTCAGCAAGGACATATGGGTGTGAGGGTCAGGGGTGACTTTTGGCTTTATAGAGTGTAAGTGCCGATATCAATCCAGCAAAAATGACCACAGCACACATGATCACTTTAAGACGACACGTGAAGCCTGGCTTCCAAGAAAATGTCATTGAAATGCAGCAATGAAATGTTTACCGGAGTGTCGATATTATTCCTCACTCTCGGTGGAATTCCATTTTTTATTTTTTTTTAATCAGATGATCGACTGTAATATCCCGCTGTACTTTCATTTAACTCAGATTTGCTTTCGGTGAAAATCTGCTCTGAAGCCCCGACACACACTCAGTTAACAGCAGATCCCAGTACAGTGTGTTTTAATGGGAGGAAAGATTAATGCTCATTGCACTTTTAACACGTCAGTTTGAGCCACGCCCAGACGCCCAGACGCCCAGACGCCGCGTGCGATAGATAGATAGATGGATAGAAGACGGAATAAATAAAGAAATAAACAGCGCTTCAAAAATGAATGGGATTCTAACTGAATATTGTTAAAATAATAAATAAAGTAATTGAATAAATAAATGAACAAACAAACAAATAAATAAAATAATTAATAGGAATCTTGAAAAATATGAATGAAATTCCAAATAATTGATTATAGTTTAAATAAATAAATATTTAAACAAATATGTGCATGTGATGTGTGCTTATGGTGTGCGCGTGTGTGTGTGTGTATGCATGTGTGTGTGTGTGTGTGTGTGTGTGTGTGTGGTGTGTTTATCATCTTGACCGTTAACCTTGTGTTTATATCAGATCGAGATTGTGAGGTGGAAGATTAATAACTTAAGAACACACTTTCCTGTAACTTCACCTGTGTGTGAGCTCATGTCACACAACATGTCTGTACACGACTCTCTGTGCGCTTTTGTGTGTGTGTGTGTGTGTGTGTGTGTGTGTGTGTGTGTGGGCATGGCACTGTGTAGAACACTAACAGAGAGAATGCAGGGTTCAGTCATATTTGTGTGAATGACGGGATCCTCCTTTCGGTTGCTAAGCAACAATATTTTGTCCATCTCTGTTTCCAGTATACGTTTGTTTTCTGTTTTTTATACTAAACTAAGCAAGTCTTGTTCGAGATTTTACAGATTCACGCATACTCTTGTGCGAAGGAGTTTTGTAGATGTAATTCTGCAGAATTTTACATCACTTCCTGTCATGTGATCGGACCAACATGCTGTTAATTCTTCTGAATAAAATGTTTAGTTAAACATTTTTACAGTACATTTTGTTTATCTTAAAACTGTGGATATCTCTAAAAATAAGCAAACATCTTTATATGATGTTAAATTAAAAAAAAAAAAAAACGTTTCAGCAAAAATATTACTGGAGTACTATACTGTACAGTGTAATTAATATTTTTTTTAAAAAGCACTAGGTGAAATTACTGATTGTATTTATTTAAATTATTGTTAATTAATTATAAATAAACAAAAAAATAAAACCCTTAAAAAACCCCCAAATAGTTTTTTTTAAAACACTTCCTGACCTTCACATGACTCTAACATCGTGACCTCTCATATTACAGTATATATATATATATATATTACCTCACATTATGTTTGATCACAAGATACTTTATTTTTTAATAGAATTCGCCTCAGAAAGGAAGTGCAGCGAGTGATGTTTATCTCATGACAGGACGTGAAGTCATTTAAGTTTCCCATGTGACTGATGTGTCACTCTGAGTCATGTGATGTAGCAGATGTAATCCAGGTGTTGGGTTATGAGGGGTTAATATGGGTTCTCCAAGGGTTCTTTATATAGTTAAGTTTTTAAAAGGCGTTCTGCTCACTGAAAGGGAAACACTGTGTTATGGAGTTACAGTACAAACATCCATGTTTCATGTGAACACTAATTTTCCTTCCCTTTGTGTTTTTTTTTCTTTTTCTTTTTCAGGAAGCGGGGCATTGAGATGGTTCAAGTAAGTACCCTTTATCTACAATCTTAACCTCCAACACCTGCCCCTGTACCAGCATCAGGGGGAGATTAAAACCAGCTGATATTCGCCAGCTGAATGTTGTGGAGGACGGATGTGGTGCAGACACTTAGTCACGGATGGGAGATGGGAATTTTAGGAAGCTAACTGCGAGGAAGGTCGAGTTTCTCCTGAAATTCAGTAGCAGTGGAACATCAGTAATATATCTATATATTTAAAGATTTAAGATTATATACACTATAACCTGTAATCACATACTGTATGCTGAGTTCAGTGTACGCTTCATTATTCAGACCCTAGACAAAACTGCTGACTTCAGCTCTTTTTCAGCATTTATGTCACACATTTGAGTGTCTCAGCTACGTGACCCATTTTTTCTTGCGTGATATTGACTCAGGCGTGGAGCAGTGTTTCCCAACGTTCACACTAGCGAGAGACCCTTGTGCAATATGTAGTATTGTCTCTTGTGGGCGTGGCCTGTTCAGAAACTGCAGTCCTGATAACACTCAGCCTTAATATATTTTGTAATATATTACACTACTATTATTAGATGTTTTAAATCTTTCCCTAACTTCAATTCGTTTCTTATCATACTGTATCATTCTAAACTGTATTTTGCTTAATAGTCCATCGTGTTGCAAACGACACTAGATGCTGGAAAATACAGGAAATGAGGAAAAGACTCGGTCAGTCCGTATTTTCTATGCTCGTTTTTTTTTCCCCCCGGCTTAAAGCAAAATGCTTGTCTTTCATGGCAGTGATCTAGACACACCTGAACAATATCCAGTCCTGAGAGCTTCACACGAGAACCTCAGAGTAATCATTTGAACAGGGAGCTCGAAAAATCAGCTTAAGTACAGTACTGTGCAAAGGTTGTAGGCACATGCAAAGAAATGCTGCAGAGCAAAAATCCTTCAAAATAATGAAATAAAAAAAAAAAACTGTAAAGAGCAGTAAACAGTAGTAAATGAAACAAAGTCAATATTTGGTGTGACAAAAAAATAAAAAATAAAAATATTAGTCTCCGGTACAATTAGTGCAGTTTTATAAGGAAATGAGCTGGTAAGTTTTATTGAGCATCTTGCAGAACCAGACACAGTTCTTCTGGACACTTTGACTTTCGCACTCGCTTCTTATTTATGCAGCGAAACCCAGCAGCCTTCATTGTGTTTACTGTCTGAAAAGTGTCTCTTACGTAATATACTGCTTTCTTTAATGACATACAAACATTTTTCTGTAACATTTAATTTTGTGCTGGAAAACTAATGTTTGGGAATCTAAAATGTTCTTTGTACCAACCTTTGATAATGTAGACGTCATAAGATAAAAAAAAATTATAACAGTTTCTACTAAAAAAAATAGGATAGCTAAAACTTTTGCACAGGGGCAACTTTTGTATGTGGGTAACTCGACTCTGAATACGAGCAACTTTCCCCAAATGCAGTACTGTGCAAAAGTTTTAGGCAGGTATGAAAAAATGCTGTAAGTAAGAACGCTTTCAGAAATAGACGTGTTAATAGTTTATAATTATCAATTAACAAAATGCAAAGTGAGTGAACAGAAGAAAAATTTACATCAAATCAGTATTTGTTGTGACCACTCCCTTTTGCCTTCAAAACAGCATCAATTCTTCTATGTACACTTGTACAAAATCAGGTGTTTTGTAAGCATATAGTCAGGTGTATGATGAAACGGTTATACCAAACAGGTGCTAATGATCATCAATTCAATATGTAGGTTGAAACACGATCATTAACTGAAACAGAAACAGCTGAGTAGGATTTTGTTAATTGATAAATATAAACTGTTAACATGTCTATTTTTGAAAGCATTCTTATTTTAAAGCATTTTTTCAGACCTGCCTAAACATTTTGTACAGTACTGTATGTAAATATTGGTGAACCATTTGAGCTTAAGTCACTGAATCTGAAAATGTGTGGAAAACATGAAAGTTTTTATATTTTATGTGAGCTGAGCAACTTTAGGAAGATAGGAACCCTTGAGTAACATTTTTGCTAAGAGTGTATGATCAAATACAGTACAAAAACATTTGTTTTTAAAGATAATAGACGATAAGAATGTTTATTAATAGAAATATCAGAATATCACATCTGTATGGTCTAATACGTCTGGTACTGTAATTTCTTGCTATTGGCAGAATAAGTGAAATGCGTGTGCACTACTGTTAACCTGTTTCCCACACAAACACAGAGTTTCCCTGATCCCGTGCCTGAACATTTTGCGCTACTTTCAGGTCTTTTGTGTGTTTTGTGAGATGTAATTTTTTTCTGAAACCTGGCAACCCTGCCCACGAGCTTCATACTCGATGACTTTCGAGCTCTGAAAGCATAAAAATCGCTAATTACATTATTTTATGTCTCGTCTGTATTGTTGTCTATATTTTGTTGGTAATATTTTTGCTGCGTCCTGTGGGATCCTGGTCCTGATGCACGCACCCAGTCTCACTCGTTCAACATCAAGCTTTCTGGCACGCTTTCTAGAAAAATATATATATGAATAGTACATATATTATACAATGGATATAAAACATGATTTATCTTGGTTTCATGTTTTTTTTTTTGTTTAATAAATTTTAGTACTTCAGGAAGTGGTAGGCCTTTAGTAGTCGTTTGAAGACTTCCAGAGACTCTGAGCCAGAATTCACAGACCATGCTGGCATTTTTACCTCTGGGTTGTTGTTTTTTTTCCCCCAGTGTTTTCTGGAGCATAGTGGCATGGTTATTTTGAAAAATAAACAAACAAACAAATAAATAGATCGATCAATCAATCCATCAGTCACTCAATCAATCCTTCTGGTTTAGGCCATGCCCACTTCTGTTTTAAATCCATTCCCAATTTAAAACATGGAAATTTGGAGCACTAAACAGATACAGATCTGGCCAGGAGTAGACACCTAGTGCTCAGACCTGAGGCTACAATTTGTATCGCTTGTCAAAGTGGTGAATCATGTCTGAATTTATAACAAAATAATAGCTATCAACTGGGAAGAGGGTTTCTATCAAGCTGATATCACAAAGTAATGCCTTAGCATCTAATCTCAATTCAGTGAAACGCAAACCTCCGATTTTAACAGGGACGTGTAGACTTTGTATATCCACTGTATGTATAATTGTGTAGTAATGGTGATTGGGGGGGGGGTGGGGGGGGGGTTGGTCAGATTTTTGCTCTACAGCTCAGTAAGGGGAAAAAAAACATAAATTGACCTTTACTGTGAGGGGAAAAAAAAACACAGAAAGGCCACATCTATACCAAAATAGAATTTTCCATTCTCCACAGAGGGGGCAAATACTTAAATAATCCCAGTGTTTAACATACCGAGCTCAGTAATGCCTCTGTTGTGTGTGGGGGTTTTTTTTTGTTTGTTTGTTTGTTTGTTTCATTTAAATATCCCACATGTAATATTTAAACAATCCACATTCTCCTGTCTGTTATCTGCACTAATCTAATCTAATCTAATCTAATCTAATCTAATCTGTGGCTCTGATTAGCTGCTGATTCTCAGACGCACCGAGTTCCACACTAATGAATCCCAGAAGCGCCTCACGCGCGTGTCTGATTATCTGATCTATAAGAGCGCTGCTGTACACACGGTTCCCGAGGCCTGGTATGTTCCTGGATGTTCCCTGTAACGCTGTACGGAGTCCGCTGGTGTAGAACCAACATCAGAATCTTTTCATCATTTTACAAACGATCCACGTTTAGCTCCGTTTCCCGGCGTTGTGGTGGTTTAAAGTGACGTTAAAGATCGAACCGTGATCGTTCACTCGTTAGATTGGACGCGATAAACTCGAGTTATTGTTGTGTGCCCTAAAAGGCTGTAAGGTTAATTTATTTCTTATTAATAATATAATAATATATAACGTATTATTATTACTATTATTATTATTGTTATTGTTAGTGCATCTTTTGCATTTTTATATTAACATATTAAATAAATAAGCAAAATAAAATTCATGTCACGTCACATCAGAATCAGAATTTTTCTGAAACGTTCTGACGTGACGGTTTGCGACTCCACCTTATATCCACACACGAGCACAGATAAAGCGGGCTGTAGTATCGTTTTAATGTTTATACGCGTGTATTAATCTTCCCCATGGTTTTGTAGTATTGATCAGGGATTACAAGGAACAAAAACAAAAAAAAAAAAACGGAAACCGAAAAAGAAAAAAACGTCCATCGCATGGAATTGAAAACGTGAATGAAATGACTCTAAATGGTTCCAGAGTGAAAACATTACTCGAAGAATCACGTTATGGTTCTGTCGCGGTGTGATTTCAAGAAATAACCGCTGAAAACTTATACCTACAATTTTCCCAATGGGCCTAACTTCCTGTCCTGAATCCGTCACTTCCTGCCTGGCTACAGGAGGACGTGAGGTCAGGTAACCGCTATAGCCGGCTTTCCAAGATGGAGCGATGTCAGGAAAATCCGTGTAGAAATCCTACAATTCTTCCAGCAACAAATTACACCGCAAAGTAGAAAGATGTTCTGACGGATTTCAAGAAAACATCCTTCACTTCATTTCGGAAAACCATCAGTGAACCGTCGACTAACGTTAGCGCTAAGAGGGTGCAAGAACGCGAGGAACGCTGGAGCAGGAGCATAAAGATATCGTTTCTGTTCAAAATGAAAATCAAATCATTTCTGTTACCTGACAATCGAGGTGATCATTGAATGTTTGTATTGTAATCCCAAGCCAATCTGCTGTGTTGGCACATTTTATAACAATCTTAGTTGTCTCAAAATATGAAAAATAGTCATTTTAAGCAGAGAGGAATAAACCATTTACTGTAAATGAATGATTGAATGCAGTAAATCCATCGCAGGGGCTGGAGATAATGAGATAATCACTCTGAGCCTAAATCTTATCATTACCGTAATTCCTACATGACATGAACTCAACCCCAAAACAGACCTGTACCGATCGAGTTTTGGCCGCGGCCCGAGACTCGTCCTCGGTGAATAATTAAACTCGCTCACACTGATGCGTCGCTGTGTGCTGCGCCTGCTGTAAACACACCCTGTGCCATTTTGAATTCTCAGTCTTTAAATTGCTTTTCTTCTATAATATTCGCACTAGGAACAAACATTTACCTTTCAGCGTCTCGTGTCTCCTGAAAGACTTTAGTAAACGAGCACCTGATGAAAGCAGCGATGTGACAAATGTGACCGTGATCGTATATCATGTGTCTAGAAGCCCGTCTCCGCTGCATGTTATTTACGACAGGCTGAAAAATTAAGATTTTATTCATCTTTAAATGTTAGGCTATTAATAATAGTGACACAACCGTAATCCATGAGTCCGATTACAAGATTCTGGTCGATTACAGGAAACGCTTTCAGGTTTGTTCTGTTTACAGCAACCGAGGCTTTAAAAAAAGAGCTGTTATGTTCGACTAATAAATATTTACGCGCTTCTGATTTCCGGACGCACTTAAATGTCAGGCCGCGACGTCGCAGAACGTTAAGTACGAATCATTTCAGTCACGGTGTGTGTAGCTCAGAGAGGGGTTTAATTCTGCAGTACTCCATCTCCCAGACGCGAGATACTGTACACACGTCTGTGTGAATGATGAATCTCCTGGAAAGTATTTAGTTAAACCGCTACGACTTCCACTTTCTGTCCACTAAAACTTAATCCCTGTTTAATCAAGCGCTCTGACAGCGTTGTTCAACATCCTCCTAAAATACACTGCGCTCGGATCATCGCAGCCGGAGAGGAGCCGGTGTCCATGTTGGAAAACGCTTTTCTTAATTAATTTGCGCGTGGTTTAATTACTACAGTACTATAACTTCAGGTAACGCATGCTCCAAACGCCAACGTCAGCACATTTTTATTGGTGTTTTTATTCAACGAAATAGTGAATTAAAATCACGATAATCACAATGTCATGAAGTAACTGTATGGAGTAACTGTCAGAGCACAATATATTTTTTTTAAAAAATCAAAATAATAGTCTGTGCTGGATCAAGTGCTATTCTACTATGTGCTGCTGAATAATGAGTGTGGAAGCCATTTTGTTGCATTAAACCAGGGATTAATGTGATCGTTACAACTAGGACTATTCACGCAGCGATATATCGGAGATGCACTAGATTTTAGATGCGTCTTCGATGGTCGTACTCAAGAAAAGTGGATCTGGCATCCACCGAGGCGTGAACTACTCACGAGTCATTTTCAAACTCTTAACGTGAAGGCTTACTCAGGTGTGTAAACCGACTCTGAATACGAGGAACCTTCTCTGTGTGACTATCAGCGCATCGTTGAACCTTAATTCTAAAGGCCCGTTCACACCAAGAACGATAGCGATAAAGATACAGTTTTAAAAATCGTTCTATATTGAAAAGCATAGCAAGAGTCCACACCACAACGATAACGATAACTATATAGCGGAACGATATCGTTGGGATCACTTTCAGGACGAGTTTCTGAAACGAGCTGATGAACGATGGAACACTAACAGAATCCGTTCGGATTTAAAGCGCTCGCGTGTTTAAAATGGCGGACGACATTGCGGAGAAGCTAATCGCCGAGGTCCAAAAAAAAAAAAAACCCCTCCAATGTTTGACAAGTCAACCCCACCTTTACAAAGATGCTTTCAAGAAAATCGATATACGGAAAACAATCGGTTATACCCTCGGAATGAATTATTAACGGAGATGAGATCATAACGCCCGGCCAGCAAACATAAAATTACCTCAAGTAATCCAGCGCTAGTTTCGACAACGTTGTCGTGCTTCCTTTGAAGTTGCAGTGAAAAAGACTAGGTGTTGTTTTTATTCCACTACGTTGACTACGTTAGCTAAATTCGTAGTCGTGACAACAAGAACAGCAAACGTCTGTTTTTCCTTTGATGTTTTTGTGAGACGTAAAGCAGCAGTTATCGCTATAGCTATCGTTCTTGGTGTGAACGGGCCTTAAGACTCGACTCATTTTGTCGCTAGCGAGGCTACATCCACTTTAATCCGGATAAATTCAAAAACGCATCTTTCTCCTCTACGTTTTGGTCCACACCGAGACTGCGTCTTTCAAAAACGCTCTCCCAAGTGGATACATTTGAAAACGGCATTTTCGCGTTGCGGTGCGGACCGAGAAGACGCAGATATTCAAAAACGATGACGTGTCTTTAGTCACGTGACCTATTCAACTCAACTTTATACCCGCAGCGACATCTCCACCTCTTATTCTGTCCGTGTTAAAAAACTCGGTGCTTTTCCTCGACGTTGCCGCATCGATTGAAAGGGAGGGAAAGTAAATAAACGCCTGACGGAAACGACAGGCGTCATTTTTTTTTACACGTGCGCAGTATAGGGGTGAGGGCGTTTTCGGACGTTTCAGTGTGGACGAGCAATTTCCGGAAGAAGTTTGCAAAGCCGGCGTTTTAAAAAACGAAAACGCGGTTCTCAGATCTATCCGGATCAATGTGGACGTAGCCTTATTTAACTCGGTGTCGGGTGGAGGAGACGGACGCGAGCGCGTTCGGTTCCTTTATATGAAAGACGACGTCATCAGTTGAACGAAATGAGAGCCAGGGAGACGTGGCATCAAACACGATCTTAGCATTTAAACCGAGACTAAACCTCAGAACTTATACGGAATAGGGACACTAATCAAGGTTAAGAAGGCACGTGACGGCGCTCAAGCTGCTGAACGGACAGATCTTAGATAACTTAAGCTAATCGCTCGTGAACTGGTGAGGAAACTGAAGATCGTGAAGAACTTTCCAAAGAGCACAGTGATGTGTGAAAAAGACGGAAAAAGGTGTCTCTGTGGCGCGTCAGTCGGATTCGATTTCACAGAGTAAAGCAGATGACTACAAGACCACGCTTGTGGTTGCGTATAACGCAGCATTCCGACAGGATCGGTTTTCCGTGTGGAGGTGTGTAATGTAATTATTCCCGCAGAGTCTCTGGGATTGTAATATTTTATTACAGACTGCACGTGCATGCACCTGGAGAGATTATTTTACCTTCGATAACCCCAGGTAACATCCTGGGGTTAATCCCGTCCGAATTGTCATCGTAGTGAAGATTGCTTTGTGGGAAAAGAGGCTTCAGGCTAAAAAGTTCAAATCTCAGAACAGTGAAATGTAGATGACGTTTAAAAGGACGTATCAGAGAAATGGTGGTTTTATACAAGTTACCGAGTTCCTGGCAGGGGTACACCCGAAGCGTCACGTGACCTAGTAATGGTCAAGCCTGGCCACGCCCCCTCCGACAAGCACTTAGAATAAAAATCAGAACAAATCTGTAGCCTTGTATTAAAGTAGTGAGTGTGAAGACACGCCCATCTCTGATCAGAATTCTTCCAGGAACATTACCGAACACACACACACACACACACACACACACGTCCAGAAAACTAATCCCGTCCGAGACGCTGAACTCGATGTGGACCAGTGTGGAGTTACACACAGAAGAACCATGGTGTGTGTAGAAGTGTGTGTAGCCTTGTGAACGCAGAAACACAAAACAGATTGATGTGTACGACAGCGTTTGTGGCTTCAATGTGTTCAGGGATTGTTTAACACTGCTTTCTTTGATGGAAGTGTGTGTGTGTGTGTGAAGGCTGGTTATAGACGAATGGGCAGGGCAGGTAGACTCGGTCAAGGTCCTGCAGCCTTCAGCTGAGCTCTTTTATATCTGACAGACAGCTGGAGATAAGGACTGACTCAGCTAAAAAACACACACACACACACACACACACACACACACACACACACACACACACACACAGGCACATGCAATCTATTCAGTGCTGAGTGAGACGACATTGTCAAGGCCGGAATGAAGAGAAAACAGAGGGTGTGGACAGAAACGGAACACACACACACACACACACACACACACACACACACACACACACACACACACACACACACTTTGACACCTTTATCTCGCCATGTCACACTCAGTCATAATCAATCTCACTTAAATAATCGATGAGATAATCGCTCTGGTTCCTCTGATTAGTGTTGCGGTTCTGCAGTTACTACGTGACTCTAGTACCAGGTGGAGCTTTGTTCCATCACAGCGTTCATCTTTATCATCTTTAAAAAGAAACACCTGAAGTAGAACCCTTTTTGTAGAACCCTTAATTATCCAATAAACCCTTAAAGAACCCTCTTTTTTTCCCTAACAGTGTGTATTATCTGGGTAAGTGTGCAGCACATGCTCCAAATTATTGCTCATCATTTTCTTCTTCACACCTAGAACCTGTCAAAACTGTTCGAGAAAAAAGGGTTTCTGGATAATTAAGGGTTCTTAGAATGTAAAAAGGGTCTAAAGAGGTCTACTTAGAACCCTGTCTGATAGCTGAAATCTGATGTAGGGTAACACTTATATTAATAAATAAGGACAAGCACCAATGAAAATGGTTAAAGATCTATCAGTTCTTTATGGAACCAAAAACGAGTCCCCCGTGGCATCACAAAAACACATCGAGTGTTTCTTCTGGAACCTTTATTTTTAACTGCGCCTTGAAGAACCCTTGAAGAACCCTTTGTTTGAGTGTGCACTGGTCAAAAAAAAAAAAAAAAAAAGCTTCCAGAAAAGATTATTTAGGAAACAAACAAACACAAAGGTTCTACTATGGCATCTGTAGATGGAAGAACATTTTCAGGAACCTTTAATTTATTATTTTTTTTTTTTACTAATGCACACTCTTAGACAAAAATGAAAAATGGTTCTTCAGTGGTTCTTAAGGGTTCTTTGGTTTTCAAAAAGAGGGGTCCAATTAGAACCTTTTCTTACAGACATACTCTGTTGTAGGGTTCTATGTAGAACCACAGAATCTTCCCAAAGAGGGACTTTCTAAGATCATTGTGAGTTGCAGGTGAAGTCTGGATTATAGTTTTAGCTTTAACGTGTGGTTGGTAATAAATGACCCCACACCCTGGCCTTAAATAAACACTTCATGTCCTCCCTCTGAACATTTCCTCTCCTTTAACCCCAGAACCAGTTCCGCATTGTGTGCTGAAAGGAACCCGTCAGCTCCTGTAATCCTCCCAGGATGAGCCGAGGATTAAAGCAGTGTACTGAACACAGGGAGCTGTTTGCAGTAAACGCTTGTGTTTGCAGTGTAGATGTAAACACAGCTCACAACACAAGCACACGCTGAACTGATTTTCAGGAAGAACTGGCTGGTTAAGGAGGGACAATAAATAAAGGCCAGTGAGAGAACGTTCTGGAAGCTGGTGTAGTTTAGTTTAATCTCACTGAGCAGCTCTTCAGGATTAAACTGATCTGGAGATCTAACCTCCTCTGAGCACTGATGCTGTGTGTGTGTACTGTGTGTGTGTGTGTGTGTACTGTCTGTGTATACCGTCTGTGTACCGTGTGTGTCTACTGTGTGTATGTGTACCCTCTGTGTGTATCGTGTGTGTATCGTGTGTGTATACCGTGTGTGTATACCGTGTCTGTGTGTACCGTGTGTGTGTGTACCAGCTCATCACATAATTTAAACTGCAGCTGAATGATTCATTACTTCATCAAGGCCTGAGGCTGTGCGTGTGTGTGTGTGTGTGTGTGTGTGTGTGTGTGTGTGTGTGTGTGTGTGTGTGTGTGTGTGTGTGTGTGTGTGTGTGTGTGTTTTGTGTGTCTCATAAATGTCAGCGATGTTGGTCAGCTGTGACTGCTTTGTACTGGCTGTAAGAACATTACCAGACATTTCTCCTCCTCCTTTTTCACATCATAGTCTTCAGGGAAATTTGAACCGCCCACAGAAGCCCCGCCCACATAAGTCCCACCCACAGAAGCCCCTGCCAAAAAACACCTGATACCTTCTGTACACTTATTTGGCTGAAAGCTTCAGCATCATAAAGGTCCTGAAGTCCCGAAGGTCAAAATGTCCCAAAGCTGCTAAAGTCCTGAGGGTCCTAAAGTTCTGAAGGTCCAAAAACTTCTCTAAGGTACAAAAAAGATCTAAAGGTCCAAAAAGTTCGGAAGGTCCTACATGTCCTGAAGTCCTGAGGGTCCTAAAGTCCTGTAGGTTCCAAATATCCTAAAGGTCCTAAAGTTCTGAAAATTCTAACTTCTCGAATTTCCTAATGTCCTTAAGATCATAAAGTCCTCAGGGTCCTAAATATCCTAAAGGTCTGAAAGGTCCTAAACGCCCTAAAGTCCTGAGGGTCCTAACGTCCTGTAGGTTCTAAATGTCCTAAAGTCGTGAAGGCCTTAAAGTTGCAAAGGTCCTAATGTTCTGAAGATCTTAAAGTCCTGAAGTCCTGAAGGTCCAGACGTCCTGAAAGTCCTAAAGGAAAGCATGGAACTGTGCCTTCTCTGCATCCTGTCCTTAACCTTTAAACCCAGTCCCTTTTCTTCTCTGCCACAGAGAACTAAAATAAAGCACCGTGTGAAAGGAGCTCGGTGGTTTAAATAATTATTCTGTTTATTATCATAACAAGATAAATGGTTAAATGATTACAGACTGAAACCAAAAAAAAGGCTCTTTAGGGAACAGAACATCGTTCTTCCATGGCATCATTTATAAAAACGTACAGGAAGCGTCTCTTCTCCCCACAACACGGAGGCTCCTTCAGTCCGGGACTCGACGCTGAATTGGCACGGCTCTTTAAACGAAGACCTTGAACTTGATGACCTTAGATAATGATATAAGTTCCTCCCTCTCCCCCTCTCCTCCTCCTCCTCCTCCATCCATAACCGTCATCCTTTCTGCCAAATATCCCAGCACTTTCTTCCACAGAAACTCTGCAAGCTCCAGAGAGTCAGTCCCACAGGATCTGGGTACATTATTGACTCCGAGGGCCCTTTTCAGTTTTATTTTTAGTATTTTCGGCCCACAAAGCTCCGACCACCAGCTCAGCTTATTATTTTCTGTCAGAAGTCACTTTTTCGGGGTCATGTAGGACATTCGGCTGCGACTGTAAAGAACTGCCAGGGTTCTACAAGCCGCTTTATACTTCTCTACTAAAACATGAGAAGTTTAATCACCACATGAACCATCTGTTGTTAAAAACCACTGTTTGGGCGATGCTCCAGCTCACACACAACCCACGTTTAATTTCTTATTTTACTGACAAATTAAACCTTCTTCAGCTACATGATAAGATAACGCATCAGAGTGCAGACAGGAAGCACTAGTTTATTTCCTGCTAGCTTGAAATAACTAATCATTTAGATTTTGAATTTTGATTCTCTTTAAAAATTATTGCAGATGCGACAAAAATATCACTAATTCTCACAGACATTTCTACAGAACATTTGTACAGTTTGCGAACAATTTTAACAGCAATACAGTGGCGTTGCATTTAAAAAAATTTAAAAACCTGATACTTTATGTAACATCTGAAAAAAAAATTTTTTTAAATTTATTTTATATATTTTAGAAATAGCATTTTAATTGATTAAAATGGAGAAAAAAACCCTGTAAACATTCTTTCCTTGAAGTCCTGAAGGCCCTAACACTCTGAAAAATCTAATTTTACAGTTTTAAGTACATTCACTACAAATTCAGTTTAACGTCACATTGGCTGTTTTAAAAATTGAATAAAAAGATATCGGTATCGTGATGTGATTTATTACGATATCGGTATTGTATCGTCGTATCATCCAGCCCTAATAATGAGCAATGATGTGGAGTTTGTACTGAAACATATCCAATTAATACACACACACTCACTCAGAAACAAGGGGGTCTACACTGGTTCTTTAAGCATTCATTGGAAAATTTTAGGTTCTATGCTTTCTACAGCCCCAATTCCAAAGAATTTGGGACGCTGGGTTAAACATAAATAAAATCAGAATGCAATGATTTGCAAATCTCATAAACCCATATGTTATTCACAATAGAACATAGAAAACATATCAAATGTTTAAAATGTGATAATGTACCATTTTATGGAAAAAATACGGTAATTTTGAATTTTATTGCCGTAACCAGTCTCAAAAAAAGTTGGGACGGGGTCAACAAAAGTCTGGAAAAGTAAGTGTTACTAAAAAGAAACAGCTGGAGGAACATTTCGCAACTAATTAGGTTAACTGGCAACAGGTCAGTAACATGATTGGGTATAAAAAGAGTATCTTAGAGAGGCAGAGTGTCTCAGAAATAAAGATGGGATGGAATCTGGATGGAAGTATATGTTGCTCTAAAACCTGTGTATACCTTTTAGCATTGATGGTGCCTTTCCAGATGTGCAAGCTGCCCATTCCATAGGCACTAATGCACCCCCATACCATCAGAGATGTAGGCTTTTGAACTGAGCGCTGATAAAAAGCCGGATGGTCCCTCTCCTCTTTAGTCCAGAGGACGCTGCGTCCATGGTTTCCAAAAAGAATTTCAAATTTCGATTCGTCTGACCACAGAACAGTTTTCCACTTTGCCTCAGTCCATTTTAAATGAGCTTTGGCCCAGAGAAGACGGCGGCGTTTCTGGATCATGTTCACATGTGGCTTCTTCTTTGCATGATAGAGCTTTAACCAGCATTTGTGGATGGCACGGCGAACTGTGTTCACAGATAATGAGTTCTGGAGATGTTTCTGAGCCCATGCAGTGATTTCCATTACAGAATCAGGCCTGTTTTTAATGCAGTGCTACCTGAGGGCCCGAAGATCACAGGCATGCAATATTGATTTTCGCCCTTGTCCCTTGCGCACAGAGATTTCTCCATATTCTCTGAATCTTTTGATGATATTATGTACTGTAGATGATGAGATGTCCAAAGTCTTCACAATTTTACATTGAGGAACAATATTCTGAAATTGTTCCACAAATTGTAGGCGCAGTTTTTCGCAGATTGGTGAACCTCTGCCCATCTTTACTTCTGAGAGACTCTAAGATACTCTTTTTATACCCAATCATGTTACTGATCTGTTGCCAATTAACCTCCAGCTGTTTCTTTTTAGTAACACTTACTTTTCCAGCCTTTTGTTGCCCCCGTCCCAACTTTTTTGAGACTTGTTGCAGCCATCAAATTCAAAATTACCTGGTACATTTCCTCAGTTTAAACATTTAATATGTTATCAAATATGTTCTATTGTGAATAACATATGGGTTTATGAGATTTGCAAATCATTGTATTCTGTTTTTACATATTTACATTTTACACAGCTGGGGTTGTAAAAAGGTATTTACTGGCATCCCTGACAAGAAGAAAATAATGATTGATAATTTGGATAATTTAGTGTTGTAAATTTCCCAAAAGTGTTCTACTTTGAATCCTTTCTGATAAGGAAACTGATAAGGGATCAGAATGTTCTGCTTTAGGGTTCTATATAGAATGTAGAACATTTAAGGGTTCCTCTATAGGGACAGGAAAAGAACCGTTAAAGGTTAATAAGAAGGATGACAATCACTGTGAAAAGACAGGAAGACTAAAATGAAATGAAATGAGATGAAATTCTCTACTCAAACCTATGTGGCAAAATTACTGACACCCCTAAAGAATATTCAAATAAATGCAGACAAACGGACATGAAACTCTTCAGATAGAGTTTTTTTCCTGACAAAAACCTACAAAATGGTGTGTGTTGTGGCCAGATCGGAGCAGAATCAATTATTTTGTTCATCATGTCTGGTGAAAAAAAGGGACTGAGTGCAAGGACAAGCTTCCAAACCTGCTGTACAATTTGGGTCACTGATACTAGTTAACATGAACTGCATCATGAAGGAAATGAAGTACCAACATTATTTAACCCAAAGCCTGGTTGCCTCTGCCAGGAGGTTACGTCTTGGCTGTAGATCAATGTTTTAACCCGACAATGGCATACGTTCCAAATCAACACAGAAATTGCTATTTAAAAAAAGGGAAAATTAATATTTCACAGTCAACATTCGTCTGTGTTAAAGCTGTGGGCTGAACTGAAGTCCACGTGCACAAATGTGTAAATATAAAGGAGTAAAATCCCAAATCCTCTACAAGTGTCTTCAACTTTGTTAGATGTTACAGCAAGAGACTCAGTGCTGGTAGTCTATTAAATGAACTATAAGGGTGCCAATAATTTTGAAACTAGCATATAGAAAATGTTCTTATAAGCAACATGTCCCTTGGTGCACGTGTTTATTTATTTTGGTGGAGAAAAAGCTGATTTTCTGCTGAAATTCATCAAAGCTATCTGTTGTGTTTAAACCAGAAGAGGTATTTGATATTGTGTTTATTATAAACATTAACAACAGACGGCCAATAAGAGCAAAGTTCATTCCTCTGTTTAAAGGATGCAGTAATAACCTTTAGACATGTAAATAAGATTGGTGCCGTTTATTCCTGTAATAAATCTGTAAAAGTCCAGATAAGATTGTAACACCCTAAATAAATACTCTCTTCTCATACACTTTTAGAAAATATAGAACGCTTAAGGGTTCTTCGGTTGTCCCTCTACGAGAACGATCTATGTAGTGTTTCCCGCTCAGAAAGAGTACCAAGTAGAACCCTTTTACGAGGCTAAGAACCTTTAATTATCCAATGAACTCTTGAAGAATCCCTTTCCACCAAGTACCGAGACAGTTTAGCTAAAAGTTACATATCTGATAGGTTCTAGGTATTAAGAAGGATATAATTACCCATAACACTCTGTTGTAGGCTTCTACATAGAACCTTTAAGAATCCCCCCAGTGGGACAAACAGAGAACGCTTTTAAAGTGCATAGGAACTGTACAGGCCACTCTTTTAGGAGGCTAAGAACCTTTACGTATCAAATGAACCTTTAAAGAACCCTTTGAAGGACCTCGTTTTTCTAAGAGTTTACCAAATACCAAGAAGTGTATTAAAATGCTAAACACTCAACAGGTTCTAGGTATTAAGAAGCATTGATAATAAGCAGTGATTTGGAGTTTGTAATACGCACTTACCCATTTCAGACATACACTCTTAGAAAAAAAGAGGTTCCTCAAGGGTTCTTTAAGTGTTCATTAGATAATTAAGGGTCCTAAGGCTTCCAAGGAGAGATTCTACTTCTGAACATTTGGGGAACCCGAAAAAGTTATGAGTAGAGCCCTACAGCAGATAAGGATTCCAATTAGAGCCCTTTTCAGGTGGCTAGGAACCCTTAATTATCCAATAAAACCTTAAAGAACCCTTGAAGAACTTTTCTTAAGTGCACCAAGTACCAAGAATCTAACAGGTGGGCGTTAAGAAGAAAATAATGAGCATTAATTTGGAGTTTGTTCTAGACAGTTAATACACGCACACTTAGAACACACAGTTCTTCAAGGGCTCTTTAAGTGCTTATTGGATAATTAAGCGTTCTAAGACTTCTAAAAAGGGTTCTGATAAAAATAAAAATAAAAACCCTTTGTATGGCTCTACAGAAAAACTTTAAGGGTTCCCCTAGAACAGTTGTCACCAACCCTGTTCCTGGAGATCTACAGTACCTTCCTGCAGGTTTCATCTCCAACCAAAATCTAACACACCTGTTTTAATTGATCAAGAGCTTCTTAAGGCAATGATTAGATGGTCAGGTGGACACCATTATGGTTGGCGCTAAGGAAGGTAGATCTTCAGGAACAGGGTTGGTGACCACTGCCCTGGAGCAACTGAAGAACCATTACATGTCTTAAATTTTCTAGCTGTATGAGAGTTTGTGAGAAGAGACTATTTCTTTTTCACTTTGAGTTTTAATGAACAGCGTAGAACCACACCACAGCTTACAAGACGCCCCAGAGAGACAACTGAAGAACCCTTAATAGTTTACATAGCAGATCATGCAGTTAGGATGAAGGTTATGTGTACGATTCATTGTTCCTGGTTTGTCTTGGGCATGTGCCTGAACTGTTCCTGTTATAATCTATAAATATAATAATAATAATAATAATAATAATAATAATAATAATAATAATAAAAATTGACCTGTTGACTCCACTGTGGTTCTGCAGCTGGATCTGAGCAGGCCGCTGGAGGAGCAGGGCCCGCTGGACGCCATCATCCACAAACTGACAGACCACATCGTGGAAGCTGATCAGAACGTCATCGAGGCTCAGAGACTGGTGCAGAGTGTGCAGGTAGGAGAACAGCTTCATCACACCGCTGGACTTTTATCATTTCATACATTTAGAAGAATATCTTGATCATGAGGTCTTGGCAGGCTTGTGCATTTTTCTTGTAGCAGTTACCTGTGATTATTATTAATTTTTTTTAGCACTGACCGCTCCTCTGTTTACAGTTTGGGTGTCGTGTGGGATTAGTTATTAATTGTCCAGGTCGTTACACACGTTTCGTCCATGTTCCTTTCAGGAATACATCGACGCTCACCCGGAGACCGTGATCCTGGATCCTCTTCCTGGTATCCGCATGCTGCTCGACCGCTTCAAGTCCTACACACTGATTCACAAACTGGAGGAGTGTATGAAGGGTCAGTAGACACTGTCCACACAAAACACTCATGTGTTTTCTAATAAATCTGTGTGAATAAAGAGAGAAGTGAGGGTTTAAATAAATAACTTAAAAAAAGTTAAATAATAACTTCCAGACAGCGCAAAGCGACACGACGAGCTCTGTTCGGTGTCTTTAAATAGAAAAAGAAAACATGATTAACATCATTAGCCACTGAAAGATGTCCAGAGATACTACTACTACTACAAATAATAATAATAATAATTATTATTATTACTATTATCGTCGCTTTAATGTAAACATTTTCTAATAATAAATGTTACAAAATGTGCGTAATCATTGAATGTTGAAGTTTCTGTAAGAATATCTTTATTTAACTTTTATGGAAGGAGTCTCCAGTGTCAGTGTTTTTGTAACAGTCAGCGCTAAAGCTGTAACTTTAAGGTTTTCCGACGTCTTCAGGACAGAAGAGTTTATGCTTTGTGATTTCTCTGTGATGTGACAAGCTGCGTTTATTAATTTGTTTTGTTTTATTAACTAAGAGAGAGAAAAAAAGAGAGGCTGGTGAGAACTTCTCATGGACGTTCCACAACATTGCATGTAACTTACTTACAGTTACATTTATATAGCGCTTTTCTAGACAATTAAAGCGCTTTACATGGTATGGGGGGGGAAATCTCCTCAAACACCACCAGTGTGTAGCATCCACCTGGATGATGCGACGGCAGCCATAGTGCACCAGAACGCCCACCACACACCAGCTATTGGTGGAGAGGAGAGATATAGCCAATTCAAGGATGGAGATTATTAGGGGGCTATGATAGATAAGGGCCAATGGGGGGAGTTTCACCAGGACACCGGGGTGATACCCCTACTCTTTACGAGAAGTGGGATTTTTAATGACCACAGGGAGTCAGGACCTCAGTTTAACATCTCATCCGAAAGACAGTGCTCTTTTTTTTACAGTATAGCGTCCCCTTCACTATACCGGGGCATTAGGACCCACACAGACCACAGGGAGAGCACCACCTGCTGCTGGTCTCCCCAATACCACTTCCAGCAGCAACCTTAGTTTTCCCCAGGAGGTCTCTCATCCAGGTACTGGCCAGGCTCAACCCTGCTTAGCTTCAGTGGGAAACTAGGCAAGAACTGCAGGGTGATATGGCTCTGGCTGTAACTAGAAATGGATAAAAAATAAATAAATAAATAAAAAAAAAAAAAAAGTATGACATGCTATTCTTTAATTTAAAAAATATAATAATAATAATAATAATAATATTTGGCAAATTGCTGTGATGTAAAAAGAATAAAACACTGTACTGTGATGTGCTGTTATTGGAAAATAATCAACTTTGGCTCGATAACAGTAACTCTGCTTCATCATAGCATCCTATTGTTGATTATTTTCCTGTAACAGCACAACATGGAGTGTTTTTATTCCTTACATAGCTCATGTGCAGGAGCTTTCATTGGATATGGATAAGATTTCTGGTAGATGCGGTTATTTTGTATATTATATAGTATTATATTATTACATATTATATAGTAATAGTAAAAATGACACGAGTGATTATAAAGGTTCAAACTTTTTTAGCTAGTGTCCTAATGTGAGGCCCAAAAATAATGAGCAGTTAAAGTTACCCTAAGGTAGAAAAATCATCCAGTTAATCTTAATGAGAAGGTCGGGAAATCTAGACTTTAAGAATTTAAGACAACTAAATAAAACTATACTGGTGTTATTGGTGTTGAATGTAATAAACTGGTGTTCATCGATAGTTTTATATTACAAATACCTCATATTTAGAGCAGGTGGTGTCAGGATTTTGTGACGGTAAATCCGGTTTCATTAGTACAACAGCGAAAACACGGGAAAGATGAGAATGATGAAAAAAAAAAAAAGAGAGGACTGAGTACTAAGCCTTGAGGAACACCTCGAGCTACAGCAGCAGGACAGATACCAGTACAACGGTGTCTGTTTGCGAGTCTGGATTTAACCAGGCACAAATTAAGTAGCTGAAAGATGGGAAATGAGTGTGTCATGATTTACAGTATGAAGTGTTTCTGCGAGTTCAAGAAGGAAGAGAAAGTTCAGGATAACAGTCATTTACCGCAGATCATCTCGTAATCATACGTCTAAATTTAAGGATGAGTAACTGATCAAATATTATAAACATTAACACAGATATGAGCTCATGTGTAAACAAAGCTTGCTTTGGCCACAGAGACCGGTGTGTGCCAGATGTGTGTGTGTGTGCCAGATGTGCGCTGAGGGGTAGTGCGAGGTTAACAGCCCTGGCTCCAGTCTGTAATAGAGCAGAGAGCTGTGTTTAGAATTCCACGCCTCTGACTCTCTCTCACCAGGCAACCACTTCCACGGATATTCTCGTAGGAAACAACACAGAACGGTTTCCTGGGAAAAGAACGATAACACTACAGTCCCCGCTGTATCACATCACACCATCTGCACTTAACTGCTGCACCGAGCTCCGGTTCGAATCTTAAACTCTGAGAGAAAAAAACAAACACACGCTGCGCCTGAAACCACTTTCTGTCAGGAGGTGATTAATAGCTCAGGGCTTGTTTTCTTCTCTGAGACTTAACGAGTTTGTACATAAACTGCTGCCGAACAGATTGAAGATGAAACCCTACACACACTAGATATCGTTTACCTCTAACGGGTTACCACGGCAACAACAGCAATATTGTCTTTTAGGAAGTTCTGCAGCGTGAGGTAATAACACACGACCCTACCAAGAGCTGCTCAAACTGGTAGCCCGTCTTCACCAGTGGGTCAGTGCCAGTTGACAAGGCTGCACTGAGCTAATGCTAATGCTAACGCTAACGCTAGTGCTACATCTTACACGAGTGTTGGATGTGTACAGATAGGCAGTAACGTTAGCTCAAGGAGGTCACCGACTGGCGGCCATTTTCCATCCGTCATCCATCACGAGGATGAAGCGGTGTGACGGAAGCTGAAGATTAGATTAAGGAATGTTGAAGGAAATTAATCAACACCTTCTGACCAATCAGAATCCAGATTCAATTTAGCCATGAACGAGGTGTAATCAACAACCGAAAGCAATTCAAACGCTACTGCAGCAACAAAAGGACACGCCCCCTCTGTCCCCGCCCTAATCTATATACCTACGGTTATAATTCTAACACTTTAATACAGTAGAATGTAACATTTGTGCTGATATGCTAATGTGCTAATCTGTGTGTGACGGTAGATGAGAGGATCTGCTCTCCTCCGTTCCTGGTGCTCAGCAGTGGGTGTGGCCCGGACATGTTAGAGCAGCTCCGTAAGAGAGACATCACCTTCCCCTTCAGTACGTACACCTTCATATCCACTTCATAATGTCTTATTACTCTGGTACTCACCTCAGGGTTAGAAAGTTCTGTCTGTAATGGTGTTTCAAAGTTTTCACATTCCAGAAAATAATTCCACAAGAAGAGAATGTAAGAAAGAAAGAAAGAAAGAAAGAAAGAAAGAACGACAGGAAGTGCATATGCATGTGTAAAAAGTGTCTACATGATTGGCTACTTTATAAAATCCTCCATGTTTATCTGTGAGCTTGAAGATAGAGCTTTTATTTAAGAATGAAGTGTGTGTTGAACTCGTCCTAAACTCCAGACACCACTTTGTAACCGTGAGGTCAGGAAGTGTTGATGTTTATTAAAGTGACGCGGTGTGTTGCTGCTCATCACTAATGTGGTTGTTCTATTTCCTGTTTCCTGTTGCAGTGTGTAAGACCCAGGTAGCGCATGGTGTGAACTCTCACGAGGTAAGAGTGCGTGTGTGTGTGTGTGTGTGTGTGTGTGTGTGTGTGTGTGTGTGGGGAAACACTGCAGTATGGTGTGTTGTAAATACACTCCTCGTTAATGATCAAACTTGTCTTATGTAATTGAGCACGTTCATTTTGTCTCATGATTGTGTGATGATCCTCCTCCTTCATGAACGCACTGACTCACCTCAGCTCACTGTGGTCATTTGCACAGCAGGGCGAAAGTTTGTACCCCCCCCCCCCCCCAATGTCCCAGAATTAAATAATAGAAAGTGAAGAATGAATGAATTAAAGAAGTTAGGAAGTATGAAAGAAGAATGAATTAAAGTAAGAGGTGATTAAATACTGAAACATTAAGAATTAAAGCAAGAGGAATGAAAGAGGAAAGGAAGATCCTTTATTCAATGAAAAAAGAAAGAAAGAAAAAAGAAAGTAAGTATAGAAAGTAAGATAGAATTAAATAGTAAAATGGAGAATGAATGAATGAAACAAAAACAAGAATCAGAGAAAGAAAGAAAGAAAGAAAGAAAAGTACAAAGAAAAAATGATGTACAAACTTTAGCACTGAAAGGAAGAAAGAAAAGAGAAAGAAAAAACAAAGAATCACAGAATAAATTAAAGAAAGTATAGAATGAACTTAAGAAGAATTTTAAAAGACTTTTCAAAGACAGGGTGCACAAACTTTTGCACTAACTGTACAGCTGCTTTGAATACTTTGTGGATTATTATAATTTGTGATCATTATCATTAGTGTGTGTGTGTGTGTGTGTGTGTGTGTGTTCTCTAGTTTATCATTTATTTTCTGACATCTCACAGCTAAAGAGTCATTAATGAATCAGTAATGAATCAGTAATGAATCAATAATGAATCAATAATGAGTCGATTGTTCAGTTGACTCCTAGAATAAATGTGTTGACTGTGTGGGATGTTCCAGATGAATGAGTTACTCCTGACTGGTGGAATGATTGCAGGTGAGCTGATGGTCAGGTGTGTTTATGAGTGTACACACACACACACACACACACACACACACACACACACACACACACACACACACACACACACACACAGTTTACAGGCATCATAAACACACACTGAGCTCATAGCTTAGTGTCGTTATCTCAGAGCTGTGGAACAGACCAGGCCACACCTCAGTACAGATGACTAACTCCCTGTGTGTGTGTGTGTGTGTGTGTGTGTGTGTGTGTGTGTGTGTGTGTGTGTGTGTGTGTTGGTTACCTGAGAGAGTTAATGTTTACCCTGAGGAGATCACACTGTGTGTGTGTGTGTGTTCTGTAGATGGCCATCATCTTCAGCGAGGAAGACCTGAAGGACATCACACCCCCCTGTGTGGTACAGAGCTTCATCAACCACAACGCCATGCTCTACAAGGTGTTTGTGGTGGGCGAGGCATACAGCGTGGTGGAGAGACCCTCCATTAGGAACTTCCCCTCTGGACCTACAGGTAAGACCACTTTCTGTTAGAGAGCTTCCTGTTACACCTCAGCATTAAAGGTGCAATCACTTTCTACCATTGTTTCGCTTTGTTTTCATCTTCTCTTTCTTCGTGTTCTCCCCGTGTTCTCCCCGTGTTCTCCCCGTGTTCTCCCCGTGTTCTCCACGTCTTCTCCCCGTGTTCTCCACGTCTTCTCCCCGTGTTCTCCACGTCTTCTCCCCGTGTTCCCCCGTGTACCCCCGTCTTCTCCCCGTCTTCTCCACGTCTTCTCCACGTGTTCTCCCCGTCTACTCCCGTCTACTCCCAGTGTTCTCCCCGTGTTCTCCCCGTGTTCTCCCGTTCTCCCCGTCTTCTCCCCGTCTTCTCCCCGTCTTCTCCCCGTGTTGCCCCGTCTACTCCCAGTGTTCTCCCCGTGTTCTCCCCTGTTCTCCCGTCCTCTCCCCGTCCTCTCCCCGTCCTCTCCCCGTCTTCTCCCCATGTTCTCCCGTCTTCTCCCCGTCTTCTCCCCGTGTTCCCCCGTCTTCTCCCCGTCTTCTCCACGTGTTCTCCCCGTGTTCTCCCCTGTTCTCCCGTGTTCTCCCGTCCTCTCCCCGTCTTCTCCCCATGTTCTCCCGTCTTCTCCCCGTCTTCTCCACGTGTTCTCCACGTGCTTTCCACGTGTTCTCCCCGTCTTCTCCACGTGTTCTCCACGTGTTCTCCCCGTCTTCTCCCCGTGTTCTCAACGTGTCCTCCCCGTGTTCTCAACGTGTTCTCCCGTGTTCTCCCCGTCTTCTCCCCGTCTTCTCCACATGTTCTCCACATGTTCTCCACATATTCTCCCCGTCTTCTCCCGTCTACTCCCAGTGTTCTAACCATGTTCTCCCCTTGTTCTCTTCCTGTTCTCCCCTTGTTCTCCCTGTTTTTGTCTTCTCTTTCTTCTTCTTTTCTTGCATCCCATCATATTCTTCCTCTTTCTTTCATTTCCTTTTTTCTTTTCTCCTTCCTTTCTTTTTCATTCTTTCCTCCATCCTATTTTTTCTTATTTTCACTTCTTTACATCTTTTGCTGTATCTCAGGTTGTCATCCCTGTGATGATGTGTTGATGTGACAGTTTTGTCTGTTTGTCTGTGAAAATGTTCTATTTGAAAAATAAAAATGCTAGAAGCTTTTATTTGTAGTTGCTGAGGTTAAAGGTTAGGGGTTAAAGGTTAGGGGTTAAAGGAGACAGGGATATACAGGTGGGTCAGGGTGCAGTACAGAGGTATCAGTGAGCACTGAAACACTAATAAACTGATTTTACTGGAGAACACACACCACTATAAAACACATTTAAACTGGGACTCGCTTCATGGAGCACATACACGTCTCCTTATACACACACTTCATCTCGGGCGTGTTGAAGAACCTGTGTTTGTGTAAAGGAAGTGGAACTCGAGGGTAAAGTCACATCAGATCTCAGGTTCCTCGTCTCTGTGTAAAGCTCCTGGGTGGGTGGAACCCTGAGTCCTGGGTCTGGAGGTGTTTTGTGTTCCACATGCCACAGGAAAGCAAACAGCGTTTCTTTAATTGTAGAATATCTGAGCAAACTCCGCCCCCTGCTGGCTGCTGGCCAATCACATTTATTTCAGCATGTGATATTATAATGTTCATGTTTATTAATGAAGGCACTGTTAGTTACATTTCCTGGTAAGTGATATAGTGTGTGTGTGTGTGTGTGTGTGTCCTACAGACAGGAGAGCGATATCCTTTAACAGTCATCATGTGTCCAAGCCCGAGTCATCATCAGACCTCACCTCTGTGAGTCAATCACAGCATCTCAGCTTTCTCTTAACCTGAGTGTGTTACAGTTCCTCCTCATTTCTTTCTTTCTTTCTTTCTTTCTTTCTTTCTTTCTTTAGCAGTATGTGGTTCCTCATGTTCTCTGTGTTCTCCTCATGTTCTCCACGTGTTCTCTCCATGTTCTCTAAATGTTCTCTCCATGTTCTCCTCGTGTTCTCTAAATGTTCTCTCCACGTTGTCCTCGTGTTCTCTAAATGTTCTCTCCATCTTCTCCTTATGTTCTCCTCATGTTCTATCTGTGTTCTCTGCATGTTCTCCTCATGTTCTCTCCGTGTTCTCCTCATGTTCTCTCCGTGTTCTCCTCGTGTTCTCTCCGTGTTCTCCCCGTGTTCTCCCCGTGTTCTCCTCGTGTTCTCCCCGTGTTCTCTCTGTGTTTTCCTCGTGTTCTCTCCGTGTTCTCTCCATGTTCTCTCCGTGTTCTCCTCATGTTCTCTCCGTGTTCTCTCCATGTTGTCCTCGTGTTCTCTAAATGTTCTTTCCATGTTCTCTCTGTCTTCTCTCTGTCTTCTCCTCATGTTCTCTCTGTCTTCTCCCCATGTTCTCGCCATGTTCTCCTCGTGTTCTCTCTGTGTTCTCTCTGTCTTCTCTGTGTCTTCTCCTCGTGTTCTCCCTGTCTTTTCCCCGTGTTCATGTTTCCACGCCACTTGTTCCCTTGTGTCTTCATTAGCGGGAGAACCTGGAGGGCCAGTGCAGGACGCCTAGTGACGATGTTATCCAGAAGATTTCCAGATGTTTGCGACAGACTCTTGGTGTGTCGCTGTTTGGTATCGACATCATCATCAACAACCAGACAGGACAGCACGCTGTCATCGACATCAATGCCTTTCCAGGTGGGAAAAGAGTACAGTTAGAGTTTAAAGCAAAACAAAACAATACAGGAAAGCGGTGAAACACGTGGCCCCGCCCCCCTGGTTACAGTTGCTATGTCTGTCCAAGATATAAACTATAATGTTTTTATAAATAATTTTTCAAACTGATCCAAACATCAGTCAGGCTTTGTTTCTTTCAACTTCAAACGATTCATTGAACAAGAGAGGAGGGAATCATGGTCACGAATGAAAGATTCACTGAGAGTCAAATACTAATCTATGAATGACAGAAGAATGAATCTCAGTCATGATCAAAAGATTCAAAGAGTCAAACACTCATCTGTGAACTACAGAGGAATGGTCATGATGGAAAGATTCACTGAGTCAAATGCTGATCCATGAACAACAGAGGAGTAAGTCTCAGTCATGACTGAAAGATTCACTGAGTCAAACACTGATCCATGAAACTGTGAAGGACAGAAGAATGAATCTTGGTCATGACCAAAAGATTCACTGAGTCAAACACTGATCTGTGAAACTGTGAAGGACAGAAGAATGAATCTTGGTCATGACCAAAAGATTCACTGAGTCAAACACTGATCTGTGAAACTGTGAAGGACAGAAGACTGAATCTTGGTCATGACCAAAAGATTCACTGAGTCAAACACTGATCCGTGAACGGCACAAGAATGACTCTCAGTCTTGAACGAAAGGATTTGGAACCGATTGCAGTTGCAAATTTGACTCTCAATTTACAGATTTTTAAATATATATATATATATATTTTATATATATATATATATATATATATATATATATATATATATTTAAAAATCTGTAAATATAAATTAAAATTTATTAATATAAATTAAAAAAAAAAATATATATATATATATATATATATATATATAAAACATAAATCTACGTAGCATCGGTTTGATAATCATGAAGTTGGTTATGGATATGGATGTGTGTGGAAGTGTAGTGCTTTGACTTCCACGTGTGAAGCTCATCAGCAGCAGTTGAATGGAAAGGAATGATTCAGTCTTTCACCTTAGTGACTCGTTCAAAAAGAACCGAATCATTCACAAACGACACGTCTCTAAGAATCAGGTCGAATGCAAAACAAAACAAAACAAAAAAAACCCCAGACATCTTAGCAAGTGAAAATATCTTGAACCTAGTCAAATATAACCAAACATAAGATTATTAAACCTATTTTTTTTTACTACTTTTGAGCTTTAAATTTTCTTATTATATCTATTGGCAGATCATTTTGCTTCATCCTTATAATAAATACTTAAAATTATCAAAATAATCTTGCCAATAGAATAAGACTATTTCAAGCTTGAAATGAGTAAAAATGTCTAGAAGTAGGTTTCATAATCTCAGATTCGGTGTCTTGTAACCTTTTAACAGGAAATGCTAGATCATTTCGACTATATTCAAGATATGATAAGTATGGAGTCAGACAGGAAGCTGGCTATCATTTTAGTGTTTCACTTACAAAACCTGCAATGTTCATGTTTTTATAAAGGTTCGATCATGGTTTATTATTTATACAGTACAAGACGTATGTAGTCGGTACAAATCATTTCTGCTACCTGTTTTGCATTTTGGATTTTGAAGTAGAGACGTGTACAGCAATAATGACTCAGAAATAAATATGTAAGAATTTACAAGATCTGTGGAATAGCAGGTAGCGAACCTCGTCGGTAAATTACAGTTAAAAACTAAACGGTTAGAAATAACGTGTCCGAATATAGACATTAGCATCAATTATTGTTTTGTAAAAACCATGTACTTGCATTTACTTACAGCTACACAAAGTCTCAATTGCAATGACTAAATATTTTCCCTTTCTTACTGAGCTCATTTGAATATTTCCTTAAATATACAGTTATGAAATATTATAGTTACTGCAGTGTAAAGATTCTCGAGTGAATATTCAGAGCGTCTGTAGCTACACAAAGTTATATTTATCAGCTGGTGTGTTGATGAGTCATGATACAGGAGACCTGCTGTGTGGTTGCTGTAGTGATGGTGTGTTTGTGTGTGTGTGTGTGTGTTTTCTCTCAGGTTTTTGTAGCTTAGTAGTGAGGCGACACCTCCCTCGTTTCATTAAAGACGCAGTAAAGCCGTTACAACCGTTACTCAACTCATCTGTGGGAAGATCAGCAGTTTTCCAGAACGTTCTTTTTCAAATGTTAAAAAGAGTAAAGTATAAACACTGTTAGCTAAAAATATGAAGTGACACACAGTTAGTAAACACACCAGCATGGACAGAATAGTGAGTAGTGATACTGATCAGACTCCAGTATTCTAGCTATTTTGTTTCCTGGGTTGGGCGGGGCTGTACTGGAAGTAAGTGACGTCACGTGACCCGATTCGTGTACGAATGTGAATTAGCGATACGATTATTTCAGCTACGGCTTTACTCCGAACACAGATCCTGCTGTCTCAGACACTTTCTGTGTGCGTTTGAAACATTTAATACATCAAGTTTCCTTATAAAGGTGTAAAATTACATCTGACACGCCCACATTATTCTGATTACATGTGTGCTAGTGTATAGCTAGAATTAAACTGTACGTAAGAATATATATACAGTATCTTTTGTATACACAGTACTGTGCAAAAGTTTTAGGCAGGTGTGAAAAAATGCTGTGAAGTAAGAATGCTTTCATTAATAGACGTGTTAATAGTTTATATTTATCAATCAACAAAATGCAAAGTGAGTGAACAGAAGAAAAATCGACATCAAATCAATATTTGGTGTGACCACTCCCCCTTTGCCTTCAAAACAGCATCAGTTCTTCTAGGTACACTTGTACACAGTCAGGGATTTTGTAGTCAGGTGTATGATGAAACAGTTATACCAAACAGGTGCTGATGATCATCAGTTCAATATGTAGGTTGAAACACGATCATTAACTGAAACAGAAACAGCTGAGTAGGAGGAATAAAACTGGGGGAGGAAAAGCCGAACTGTTTAACAGCTTTAACTGTATTCACTACAACATCGATAAAATCTCGTGCCCATTTTAAGCGCTAAGGTAATGTTTGCTGGTGATTCTGCGATTGCACTCATATTTAGAAATAAATAAAGAAAATAATTAGAGGACTTTTCTTACTTTTTTTCTTCTCATGATCTTTGAGAAATCTGGATGATGCAACTTCCTGTTGAACATGTGACTTGTGGAATGTACCAAATATTTCATAGGAGTAAATGTGTTCAGGTAACATGGTTGAGTGAATGATAATTAAAACATTTTTTATAACCTATAATGGACGACTCATGAAAAAAATAATGTTTTAAGTGTGAGGTTCCGACAATAATCTGATTTTTCTAAATAATTTAATGATTAGATTTGAAGGCGAGGAATAGTTATAGTAGGATGGAGATTCGATTAATAGTTTGATTTATTTATCTGAAGCAGGACGCCCGTCTTTAAAATGTCTTTTGTCTTTACATACGTATTTGTGAATGTAATATCCGCGGCACTCCGATCACAGAGAGTAGAAAATTTTCAAGCAAAATAATATCATGAGCCTATCAGAACGGTTCTGGGAGCACAGGAAGTGATGTCACGCGACCATATGTTTTAGTGATGCTAGATAATTTACCTGTTACGTTCCTCCAGGTTATGAAGGAGTCCCGACGTTCTTCGATGACCTGCTGACTCACCTGACCAGTATCCTGCAGGGCCACGCCCCCCTCCGAGCCAATGGGATGAGCCAGCTGCCCTGCGGCATGCTGGGAAATGAGGGCGTTGGCTGGGTGATGGACAGCGAGGTGATGAAGAAGGGTCCTCATCAGACTCTGAACTGCTGCAACGCCGAACTGGGTTCCACCTACCACCAGCGCCGGCGTTCTCCGCTCGCAGCCCACGCCTCCACACAGTGACCCTGTTCAACCACTTCCTGACCGCTCACATCACTTCCTGTAGTGCCTGTATACGTGTAATGACCAAAGATGTGCTGATTGTTTTGTGTAAAGGTTGAAGAGGAAAAGGACAAATCAACATCCTAGCCAAGTGATTTAGCTGCCCTGCTTTTTCCGGAACTGGACTTTATTTACTGTAACGTGCCTTACGGATGCGTGAGAAATCATTTTTAAGAGAAAGAGGTGGATAAAAATGTGGGAATTGTATAAATTTAGACAAACCAGCTGCTTGAGGAGCGCGTAGCTCTTTTTCTTCTTTGTGCCGAGGTTACATGTCAGAATAGAAAATTGTTTTGACACACTTTCAAAAAAGTGATAGCTGAAGTGTAGTTTTTGGCAAAAACAACAACAACAACAACAACAACAACACAGCTCACATGATGCACCCACTGTAACCATGACAACGCTCCCACTAGTACAGGCTAGTACAGACTTTTATTCTTAACAGTAATAATAATAAATATTAGATTTAATTTTCAGTAATTATTCGAACTCTGGTGAGGAGGAGGAAACTTGTTCGAGTTTTGTATTTCGAGACAGGAAGAGACCAGATGAGAAGCTGCTTGTGCGAATGCTGTATATTTAAAACTTTGGGACGTCTTCCTCTGAGTAACAGTAACTCATCTTTCATGTTTCATCGCATCACCTCTCATCACTCAGTCAGCAGGTCTCTGAACGCAACAAACCCCCGAGAGAGAACAAGAAAACCTTCCGCGAATAAAAATATTACTTTACGAAACGGCTGCTAATAACATTTTATTTATCTTTAGACTGTTTTAACTAGACTGAAATGTATTTAAAGAAGAAGCACCCAAACATTACCTCACAACGCATATTCTCAAATGTGCTTCTTTAGCAGCTGGACCAGGATCAGACGTCTCCATGATCTCAACATGGTCCTCACTGTCTCGATTAATCTCATCAGAATCGCCTTCTTGTGCCTACGCAAGAAACATTTAAGAGTCGACTGATTCGCCATTTTCTGTTTATGAGCTCAAAAAATTTGAATATCGTGGAAAAGTTGATTTTTTTCTGTAATTTAAATCAAAAAGTGGAATTTCATATATTCTAGACTCATTACACATGAAGTGAAATATTTCAAGACTTTTTTTTTTTGTTTTAATCTTGATGATTACGGCTCACAGCTCATGGAAATCAAAAATCCAGTCTCTCAAAATATCAGAATAAAGAATGTATAATACAGCAACGTGGACCTGAGAAGGCTCTAATCAGCTAATTAACTCAAAACACCTTTTTACTCAAAACACCGTCGCTCAGTGGCCCAAAGTCCTCTTTTCAGATGAAAGTAAATGTTGCATTTCATTTGGAAATCAAGGTCCCAGAGTCTGGAGGAAGAGTGGAGAGGCACAGAATCCAAGTTGCTTGAAGTCCAGTGTGAAGTTTCCACAGTCAGTGATGATTTGGGGTGCCATGTCATCTGCTGGTGTTGGTCCACTATGTTTTCTCGAGTCGAGAGTCAGTGCAGCGTCTACCAGGAGATTTTAGAGCACTTCATGCTTCCGTCTGCTGACAAGCTTTATGGAGATGCTGATTTCCTTTTCCAGCAGGACTTGGCCCCTCCCACAGAGCCAAAACTACTAGTAACTGGTTTGCTGACCATGGTGTTACTGTGCTTGATTGGCCAGCCGACTCACCTGACCTGAATTTTGCCAAGAGGAAGATGAGAGACACCAGACCCAACGATACAGACGAGCCGAAGGCCGCTATCAAAGCAACCTGGGCTTCCATAACACCTCAGCAGTGCCACAGGCTGATCGCCTCCATGCCACGCCACATCGATGCAGTAATTCATGCAAAAGGAGCCCAGACCGAGTATTGAGTGCATAAATTAACATACTTTTCAGAAGGTCGACATTTCTGAGAATGATAAATTCTTTATTCTAATATTTTGAGATACAGGATTCTTTATTTCCATGAGCCGTAAGCCGTAATCATCAAGATTAAAACAAAAAAAGGCTTGAAATATTTCACTCTATGCGAAATATATCTAGAATATATGAAAGTTCCACTTTTTGAATTAAATTACGGGGAAAAAAACGAACTTTTCCACGATGTTGTAATTTTTTGAGATGCACCTATATTTACAGGTAGGCCGAGGAAACTTGATCTGTGGAACTGAGTAAAGTGATATCTGACTGAGTAAGAGGAAATCTGAATTCTGTAACTGAACAACGTATCTAGTTCCACCTATAAGACCAACCAGAGAGTCAAACAAACCCCCTGTGATGAGCGGCGTTAGCATTGTTTAGCTAAGATGTGTACTTTGCTAGCTGTTTAATTTTCTGAGGTAAAAATTTATATTAAAGAAAATTCAAAACCATTTAATCAAACTACATTAATCCTATTTTAATTTCTGTCACGTTTTTTTTTTTTTTTGAACACAAGCACCGTATCTGTGATTAGCTAGAAAACAGCGACTCCACAGCAGTAGCTATATGAATTAGCATTAGCGGCAGGTGATGATGATAAACCCCCAGTGGCAGCGTGCTTAAACAGCTCCATTTACACAGCCTCTTTTTTTAACCTTCAGCATATCAGGAGGTGTAGGAAAGATCTTTACTTACTTTAAAAATGATATGTACTTATATGTTTACTTCGAAATTTGTACGTCCTTTAGGTTAATATCTTTTACTGGACCGGATCTTTTCCTGTGTCCCGCAGAGTCCTTTATCCTTACTAACTGCCTGGTTATAGTCCCTCTGGTTTAAATTAGGATACTAGTTTGTTTATGGTTTAGGCCACGCCCACCTCGGGCTTAAATCCAGATACAGATACAGATATTTGGAGTACTGAACAGATACAGATACATTGCGTGGCATTGTGTTACACCGCTAATATATACAGTATGTAGAAATATGATTGAAATGAACTCATTATGAATCGATAATCAGTTTGCTGATTTATTCAGTAGTATTCCCCACATTGTCGCACTGTAATTTGTATGGAAGATTTGGGTGATAATCTGTGTGTGTGTGTGTGTGTGTGTGTGTGTGTGTGTGTGTGTGTGTAGTGGTGTGGACAATCAGAACCACCACTCACACCCTATCTTTATTCTTTTAGAGCTTTAAAAATGTAAATATGAAAATGAGATGTTCACTGTGGGGTTTTAAACACTGGTGTATAATTGAGTGTGTGTGTGTGTGTGTGTGTGTGTGTGTTATATTTGTACATACTGTAAACATGTATTCTATTTGTGTATATGTTGTTGTGCCACATTTAAAGGACAGAGAAGGCATTTCGATGTCATACTGTGTAGAAATGGAATGAAACGGGTGTGGAGAATAAACACTAAAGTTTAACAACACCGCTGTGAAGGTGTTCGTGGACAGTCCTGTGGGTTTGGTGTGTTATTTAATTAATTAATTTAATCCACTAAACATACCATGTTCTTTCTTTCTTAAATTCACAGTTTCCCCTTTTATTCTCCCTCTTTTTAAGTTTACATTTTACTTCCATTTGTCCTTCACGTGCACCTCTCTGCCACGCCACCAGAGGGCACCCTACCCTGAATTTTGAACGTTTCAAATGTTTTTAATTTATTTTTTTTTAGTTATGTTAATTTCCTGTTTGCACAATATACAAAGCATATGAACTCGAAAACTACATGCAAAGCCTCGCTGTTTTGCTAGTCACTTGAGTAAGTCCTGCTTTGATGTTCTGGTGTTCCTGCCTTGGATATCCCTTTGCCCTGGTGGTTATCTGACTCTCTGTGTGTCCGCTTAAGCCTGTGTTTATTGAAATGTTGTGTATGACCCAGAACTGTTCATTGTTGCTGATCATCCGAGTCCCAACGTGAGTAACACTACTCTTTTCTCTAACCTGGAAATAACTCGGTGCTACCTGATATACATGATGGTTCTCCGGGCAAATACAGTATCTCACAAAAGTGAGTACACCCCTCACATTTTTGTAAATATTTTATTATATCTTTTCATGGGACAACACTGACAAAATGACACTTTGCTACAATGTAAAGTAGTGAGTGTACAGCTTGTATAACAGTGTAAATTTGCTGTCCCCTCAAAATAACTCAACACACAGCCATTAATGTCTAAACTGCTGGCAACAAAAGTGAGTACACCCCTAAGTGAAAATGCCCAAAGTGTCAATATTTTGTGTGACCACCATTATTTTCCAGCACTGCCTTAACCCTGTTGGGCATGGAGTTCACCAGAGCTTCACAGGTTGCCACTGGAGTCCTCTTCCACTCCTCCATGACGACATCACAGAGCTGGTGGATGTTAGAGACCTTGCGCTTCCGTTTGAGGATGCCCCACAGATGCTCAATAGGGTTTAGGTCTGGAGACATGCTTGGCCAGTCCATCACCTTTACCCTCAGCTTCTTTAGCAATGCAGTGGTCGTCTTAGAGGTGTGTTTGGGGTCGTTATCATGTTGGAATACTGCCCTGCGGCCCAGTTTCCGAAGGGAGGGGATCATGCTCTGCTTCAGTATGTCACAGCACATGTCACGGTACACACCCCAGTGCCAGCAGCACTCATGCAGCCCCAGACCATGACACTCCCACCACCATGCTTGACTGTAGGCAAGACACACTTGTCTTTGTGCTCCTCACCTGGTTGCCACCACACACGCTTGACACCATCTGAACCAAATAAGTTTATCTTGGTCTCATCAGACCACAGGACATGGTTCCAGTAATCCATGTCCTTAGTCTGCTTGTCTTCAGCAAACTGTTTGCGGGCTTTCTTGTGCATCATCTTTAGAAGAGGCTTCCTTCTGAGACGACAGCCATGCAGACCAATTTGATGCAGTGTGCGGCGTATGGTCTGAGCACTGACAGGCTGACCCCCACCCCTTCAACCTCTGCAGCAATGCTGGCAGCACTCATACGTCTAATCTGCAAAGCCAACCTCTGGATATGATGCTGAGCACGTGCACTCAACTTCGTTGGTTGACCATGGCGAGGCCGGTTCTGAGTGGAACCTGTCCTGTTAAACCGCTGTATGGTCTTGGCCACCGTGCTGCAGCTCAGTTTCAGGGTGTAGGCAATCTTCTTATAGCCTAGGCCATCTTTATGTAGAGCAACAATTCTTTTTTTCAGATCCTCAGAGAGTTCTTTGCCATGAGGTGCCATGTTGAACTTCCAGAGACCAGTATGAGAGAGTGTGAGAGCGATAACACCAAACTTAACACACCTACTCCCCATTCACACCTGAGACCTTGTAACACTAACGAGTCACATGACCCCGGGGAGGGAAAATGGCTAATTGGGCCCAATTTGGACATTTTCACTTAGGGGTGTACTCACTTTTGTTGCCAGTGGTTTAGACATTAATGGCTGTGTGTTGAGTTATTTTGAGGGGACAGCAAATTTACACTGTTATACAAGCTGTACACTCACTACTTTACATTGTAGCAAAGTGTCATTTCTGCAGTGTTGTCCCATGAAAAGATATAATAAAATATTTACAAAAATGTGAGGGGTGTACTCACTTTTGTGAGATACCGTATTTATATTTATATATGTATCCACTGTATTCTTTATGTACCCCTGTATTTTTCTCTTTACTATCTCTATTTTCTTCACCTCTCTTGCTGCTGCTGCTGTGACACCCAAATTTCTCCATCTAGGGATTAATAAAGTATTATCTTATCTATCATCTCATCTTTCACTGACCCGGACATAACTCACTTCCGCCATTGTTGCTGATTTGTGGACTGTATATCATTAAACCTCTCGCACGTGGATCTTCACCACATTCCTGCGTCCTGTTAGTTACATCATCCTTTATCCTTTCCTCCTTACTTGTCTTTCCTTAAGTTTTTAAAAAATATATATTTTCTTTCCTTCCCGGCACGATGGCTTTTGTTTCATTTCACGAGTCCTTACTCATATCACACACACACACACACACACACACACACACACACAGCACCGATTCCACTTTACTGAGAACTCTCTCAATATTTATTTTTCTAAAATAAATCCCACCTGTAATTACAGTTAAATCCCATTTAATTAAAAACATTATTGCGTTATTGAAAGAACACATGCAGCTGTGTATAAATGTACTCCTCCTTCTCTTTACTGATTATGATATTAATTATTATTATTATTATTATTATTATTATTATTATTACAGCTTTATTCTCGTGTTGTGTTGACGTGTTCTTCAGTAAGCGAGCGAGACGGAGCTGAAGCTGAAGCAGATCATGTCCTGAACGTGTGTTTACACTGCGGAGCGGTGTGTGTTTCAGACAGAAGAGCAGAAGAGCGCCAGGTTCCTCTCGAGATGGAGGTGAGGAGGAACGCTGGTGTGTTTCAGCCACGTCGCAGCTCGTGCAGTTTCTGAGCCATGCTCTCCAACTCGTTCTCCATCACAGCCAGACTCTCCATCTCGGCGTCCTGCACCACAACACAAGCAAAACATATCCCTCACGATTCTTCTCCTAATGAATGAATTCAGATAGAGACGTGTAACATGATGACTGTTTAAACGGTTTCGCTTTACGGTTGGTCCAGAGTCTATCCCTGAGAACAGTGAGCACAAGGTGGGAGAATTTCCCTCACATGGGATGCCAGCAGAGAACCACACACACACACACACACACACACACACACACACACACAAATACACAAATACACACACACACACAAATACACAAATACACAAACACACAAACACACAGCTAGGTGCAAGTTATCTTAGCCAGTCCACCTAGCAGCATGTTTTTGGGAGGAAACTGGAGAAGTTGGAGGAAACCTAGGAGAACATGTAGAGATAACACATGAAACTCACACAGATAGTAACCTGAGCTCAGGATCGAACCCCGGACCTTCCTGTTTTCCTTCCTTACTTTCACCTTGTTTCTTCCTTTCTGTTTATCTTTTGTTCTTTCTCCAAGTTTGCTTCTCTTTTTATTTCTTTCTATATTCTTCTTTCTTTCTTCCTTCATCTATTCAGGCTTTCTTTCATTTCTTGTCCCGTCATTCTTTCTTCACTTTTTCTTTCTTTCTATATTCCTTCTTCCCTCATCTCTTCTCTTCTTCTCTTTCAGGCGTTCTGTCGTTCTTTCTTCACTTTTTCTTTCTTTCTATATTCCTTCTTTCCTCATCTCTTCTCTTCTTCTCTTTCAGGCGTTCTGTCGTTCTTTCTTCACTTTTTCTTTCTGCCTTTCTTTTTTCTTTCTATTCTTTCTATTATTTCTTTCGTTCTTTCTTCTACCTCCTTCCCTCATCTCTTCAGGCTTTCCTTCATTTTTTGTTCAGTCATTCTTTCTTCACTCTTTCTTTCTTTCTTTCTATATTCTTCTTTCTTTCTTTAATTTTTTGTTCTGTCATTCTTTCTTTCTTTCTCAAATTCTCCATGTCCTCTTTTTTTTTTTTTTTAACTTTTCTCCTTCCGACTCTTTTGTTCACTCATTATTTATTTCGTCCCCCTTTCTTCTTTCTTCTTTTCTTTCCCTCACATCCATTTTTTTCCTTTTCATTTTTCCTCCATTTTCCAAGTTTTATTTTCTTCCTCCTTCCTTCCTTTTCTGTTCTCTCTCTCCTTTTGCTTCCCTTCACCCTTTCTCTACATCCTTTGTTGATTTTTTTTTTATTTGTATTATTTCTTGGCTCGTTCCTTCTTCCTTTCTTTTGGTTTTTTTTTCCTCCGTCCCTCCGTCCCTCCCTCCCTGTATGGAATGCAGATGTAGTTGATTATTTCAGTATATTTTGTAGCTGTTATTCAGTATGTGATTAATCAGGGTGTTGAAAGAACACAGTTCAGTACAGTGATGAAGGCTGACCATCATCATCATCATCATCACCACCATCATCATCATCAGTATCATCAGTGCTGGTGCAGATGTCATGTTAGCTGAACACACCTCCTCACACATGGTATTACCTCAGTCTTCTTGGTTGCGCTGCCCTCCTCAGGGTCTCTGTGCTCCTCAGGTTCTCTTCCTGCCACCATCTGGAGCTCCTCCTCCTCAGGGCTCTTCCACGCCTCCTTGGAGTGGTGCGGCGCCTCCTGCTGGCCGTGAGCCCTGCGGTGGACCGGCTCTCTGCTCCGACTCGAGTGCTTCTGCTTTCCCACACCTCCCTTACTTTTCTCCACAGACTCCTCCTGCTCCTCCTCCTGCTCCTCCTCCTCCACACGTTTGCGTTCTGGAGCTCCAGCTGCTCCTGCCTCATCTGCTGAAGGAAACAAATCATCATTCATTACGTCTCAACATTTATTTCCACCCCTCCATCACGGTAACTACAGCATCGGCATCAGCTGTACTCTATTTAACATTTATGGAAGGAGTCTCCAGTCTCAGTGCTTTGTAACAGTCACAGGTGAAGCTGTAAATTCACGGGAATCACACAGAGCTCATGTCGTCCATCTTCATGTCTTCTTCTCTTTTTTACATCCATAGACACGCTCGCAGTCCGTTACAGGATGGAGATGGTCTCAATATTGATTCTACATTTACCTGATGCCCAGGAAGAGATCCTTAACACTCGGAGTGTGTTATTTATTCAGGCTCTGGGGTTGGAAGAGGAACAGGACAAAAACATAAGCATAAACATTCCCTGGCTGTATTGTTTTATTCTAATTAAAATCTTTTAAAGGTTACAATCTACTAAAAATGGTTACAGCTCTCATGAAAAGTGGTAGATGCTATAAATATGCATGATTATGCAAATTTGGGAACGCCCTCTCTTCTTCCTGCTGTCGCTAATACCTTAATATCACTACCATTAGCTACCTTAGCCAGCTGTTTAACTAACTGCCAGTAAACTAAACTCACATTAGACACAGACCAACACGATATCAAAATCCCGTTGTTGTTTACAGCAACGTTGTGTCGTATAATGTTACCGTGACAACCACTAGCTATCTATCACTAACCCTATGTTCACATCAGCAGGTGACGAGTCGCTCGTGTCACTCACTTCTGGTTTGTTGCTTGTAGGCGTGGCACTAATCAGTGTTAAAAATTGCTTCACAGCCTCGTTCTCAGATCAGATCAGCAAGCTTTAGGATCGGAATCATTCGAGCCAATCGTTTGGATTTATCGCTTCACCTAATTTGCATAGAATCGAGGAAATCTAACATAAAACGTCGCTGTCGCTGAAATCGTGACTCCATTTCACAGAAAATAAAACCTGTTGCTCGCTAGCGTGAACTCAGGGTCACCGTTGCTAATTTAGCTAGCTATTTAGCTTAGCATGCAGGTTTTGCAGCTAAAAGGTTCCTGTCATCCTCTGCTCATTTGCATATTGAATGTGATTGGTCCAAAGCCGCGGAGATCCTTTTATGACATCACAGACTGAGCTCACATGGTTTAAACGATTTAAATAGTGTGTCATGGAGTGAATTTAACATGTAATCATATAAAGTGCCATCACCTTCTTCCTCTTCCTCTTCCTCGCTGTTTTCTGTTTTCTTCATCACCGCTTGTTCTCCCTTCTCATCTTCCTCGTTCATTTCCTCGTGGCTGGTGATGATGTCATTCACAGGAGACTCCTGTTCCTTCTCCTCCTCCTCTGCTCCTCTCTCCTTCACCGTCTCTCCCGGTGTCAGGACGGCCATCAGCATGGACTGATCTGTCAGGAGGAAGCAGGGGGGCGGAGAAAGACAAATCCTGGAAGCTTTCGGATACATTTTAGGATAAATTGCATGTAAAACACGTCCACTTTTAAACTGTAGTAATAAAAACCCTCAGCAGAATGGCATTCATTTCGGTGTTTGAAGTGGTGAAGGCTTTAAGCTCCACCCCCTTTCGTTACATCACGTAATATATCCCTGAAAATCTTCTTTCCTGATATATACTGTACGTGAACTGAACCTTCCTTTCTTTCTTGTTTCTTATTTCTCACATACGTTTCCCTTCTTTTCACCCTTTCATCTTGCTATTTTTTTCTGAGCCCTACTTTTTCTTCCTGTCTCCATCCATCATCCATCCATCATTTTTTCCTCCCTTTTTTTTTTTATTTCTTTCCAGTTCCTAGATGAAACCTTTTACATGCTCATTTCTATCCCTATTTAGCAGCTCATTATTATCATAAAATATTTTGTATAAATTGTTCGATTTTATAATGAAAAAACAGCGCATGTTATTTTCTTGATTAAACAATAAATACATTATTTTCACAAAATGTTCTGTAAATAGCTCTCAGTATTTTATTATTATTATTATTATTATTATTATTATTATTATTATTATTATTATTATTCACCTGCAGTCTTTCCCTTTTATATAAAACCGGACACAGCTGTGTGTTAAAATAAGTGTATGATGTGTAGTAAAGGGAAAAAAAAAAAAAAAAGACTGACCTGCAGGGTCCTGGAGGTCTTGGGTGTGGTCTGGTCGTTCCTCAATTCCCTTCCCAGATCTCTCATTGGCTCCTGGGAGGGGAGAAGGCGGAGTTAAGTACATGACTCGAAAAAAAAAAAAAGGGGGGAAACCTAACTGAATAAAACGTCTGAGAAATTCACCGACCTTCTCCAGCGATGTCCTGCAGCTCCTGGAGGAAGTTCTGGCGACGCAGCACGGTCACGAGTCTGTCATCTACACACACACACACACACACACACACCACACACACACACACCACACACACACACACCACACACACACACACACCACACACACACCACACACACCACACACACCACACACACACACACACACACACACACAGAGGAGACAGTGAGTAGAAGTCCTAAAAGTAGATAAAGAGAACCCGATTAAACAGATGAGACAAAAATATTATACTTGGTCATTTATTTATTGAGGGAAATGATCCAATATTACATATCTGTGAGGGCAAAAGTATGTGAACCTTTGCTTTCAGTATCTGGTGTGACCCCCGTGTGCAGCAATTACTGCAGGTAACTGTTGATCAGTCCTGCACATCAGCTTGGAGGAGTTTTAGCTCGTTCCTCAGTACAGAACAGCTTCAACTCTGGGATGTTGATGGGTTTCCTCACATGAACTGCTTGCTTCAGGTCCTTCCACAACATTTCTATTGGATTAAGGTCAGGACTTTGACTTGGCCATTCCAAAACATTAACTTTATTCTTCTTTAACCATCCTTTGGTAGAACATCTTGTGAGCTTAGGGTCGTTGTCTTGCTGCATGACTCACTTTCTCTACAGATTCAGTTCATGAACAGATGTCCTGATATTCTCCTTTAGAATTCACTGGTATACTTCAGAATCCATTCTTCCATCAATGATGGCAAGCCGTCCTGGTCCAGATGCAGCAAAACAGGCCCAAACCCTGACACTACCACCACCATGTTTCACAGATGGGAAAAGGTTCTTATGCTGGAATGCAGTGTTTTCCTTTCTCCAAACATAACGCTTCTCATTTAAACCAAAAAGTTCTGTTTTGGTTTCATCCATCCACAAAACATTTTCCCAGTAGCCTTCTGGCTTGTCCACATGACCTTTGAACTGCAGCAATGTTCTTTTTGGAGAGCAGTGGCTTTCTCTTTGCAACCCTGTCATGCACACCATTGTTGTTCAGTGTTCTCCTGATGGTGGACTCATGAACATTAGCATTAGCCAATGTGAGAGAGGCCTTTAGTTGCATAGAAGTTACCCTGGGTTCCTTTGTGACCTCGTGGACTATTACACGTCTCGCTCTTGGAGTGATCTTTGTTGGTCTCCACTCCTCGGGAGGGTAACAATGGTCTTGAATTTCCTCCATTTATACACAATCTGTCTGACTGTGGATTGGTGGAGTCCAAACTCTTTAGAGATGGTTTTGTAACCTTTTCCAGCCTGATGAACATCAACAACTCTTTTTCTGAGGTCCTCAGGAATCTCCTTTGTTCATGCCATGATACACTTCCACAAACATGTGTTGTGAAGATCAGACTCTGATAGATCTCTGTTCTTTAAATAAAACAGGACGCTCACTCACACCTGATTGTCATCCCATTGATTAAAAACACCTGACTCTAATTTCACCTTCAATTTAACTGCCAATCCTAGAGGTTCACATACTTTTGCTACTCACAGATATGTAATATTGGATCAATTTCCTCAGTAAATAAATGACCAAGTGTAATATTTTTTGAAAAAACGTTCAAGCACGACTGTATATAAGACCAGACGCTCATAGCACCGGAGCTGTAATTAGTTCCGAGTGTTTGCACTACGAGCATCATGCACTTTATTAAGTGTGTTTTTGCTGGAGTTAAAAG
>CM042547.1:20548867-20563867 GCA_023630585.1 Cranoglanis bouderius
ATATATATATATATATATATATATATATATATATATATATATATATATATATATATATATATATATCATCATCATCTGTCCAGGCCACTCCTCCTCCCCAGAGCATGGGGCAGCGTGATTCCCACCCCAATGGACCTCTATTAGTGCTTGTTGCAGTTCCTATTTTGACCACTAGGTTTAACAATAACTCTGTGCAGCTTAATGGGGCCGTGAGCACGCTGCGGTACGATTACACATCATGTAGAAAGGCGAGAAAATTAAAAGGACCTATATCTGTTGCGACATTTCTTTTAAGCCATCGTTCACTCAAAAGAGGTGATTAGTATTTCAGTGGAATTTAAAAGGTATGGAGTTGTGAATAAGCGGTATTCGGAGCATACGAGCAGTTTAATTACTGTCTGTTGGAGATGATTAGCAGCATCTCTGCGAGCACACAGCTACCGTTCATCTGATGGGAATAATCCAAATTTCGACTCTTTAATCTGGACTCTTTATGTGGGGGCCACGGTGGCTTAGTGGTTAGCATGTTTGCTTCACGCCTCTGAGGTTGGGGGTTTGATTCCCGCCTCCATCCTGCCTGCACGTTCTCGCCATGTTTCAGGGGTTTCCTCCAGGTATGCCGGTTTCCTCCGCCCACTCCAAAGACATGCGCTGTAGGTTGACTGGCATTTTGAAATTGTCTGTAGTTTGTGATTGTGCCCTGTGATGTTTTGGCACCCCGTCCAGGGTGTCCCCCACCTTGTCTCCCCCCCGAGTCCCCTGGGATAGGCTCAAGTCTCCCTGTGGTGACCCCGTGTAGTATAAGCGCTACAGAAAACGGATGGACGGACTCTTTATATACACTTTTATACTTTATATAAACTCTGCTCCATAGTCTCGTCCCAGCGTTTGTTTCAGTCACACTGTTTATCACATTACGTCCTGTAAACATCCTTCACAGTCCTGTGTCTCTGTCTCCTAAACACACACCCAGTCATCTCATTACTCAAACTAATCAGCATCGATCAGAGACACGAGCTCCGGCGTGTCCTTTTATAGAGAGCTTCTGATTTCAAACAGATTACAGCAGGACGAGGAGCTGAAACTCAACACCTCATATCTGTTTAGTGTGATTCAAGTGCTTTTATCAGGTACTTATCTCTCTCTGTCTGTCTGTCTCTCTCTCTCTCTCTCTTAGTATGATAACTACATATGACTGATGCATAAAGCGAGCCCACTCCTGTACCACGTGTGGCCTTGATGCTTTCAGCCTGATTAAATGATCGCAGTGACACACAGGAAACAGGAAACACAGAGTGTGATGCAATGTGGCTGTTTGAGGGTTAAACTGGACTCCATTACACACTGACTAAACCATCACCATCTGCTCCTGGAGGCTTTATTATACAACACCATCGTGCTGCGTTCAACGCTCCAAACTATTTTATAAACTCCTGAGAACAACTGTCACGATGTTGAGTCACAACCACCGCAAATGTGTGTAGCCCACACACACACACACACACACACACACACACACACACACACACACACACACACACACGGAATATCAGCTCTGCAGTATTGTACTCAAATATGCATGTTCGGTTTTCATGCTTGTATTTGAAGATTATTCACTGCATCATTAAAAAGGAACATTTCAAAATGTTACGTGAATATGGGAATGTCAAAGACAACGGATATACAACCTTACATATACTCCTGGAAAGAATAAATCCAGACCCATTAAGGGTTCTGTGCAGAACCTCCATGTCCATGTTTCCCTGTCAGAATGGGTTCAGAGTTCAACCTTTTAGAGAGTTAAGAACCGTTCTGAGAATTCAGTACTTTGTTGGCATAGTTTGTAAATTAATGACACGAGTTCAACAAAAATCAAAGATCCACAAATAACTTTTCGCATTTCACAAATAAACACATCCACAGATAAAAGACTTTTCTTTTTCTCATTTCATTTAAGTCTGGCTCTCATTTTATCTAATCACTAATCACCACTGTTCCCAACAACCAATCACTAATCACCACTGTTCCCGACAACCAATCACTGATCACCACTGTTCCCCAATGACCAATCACTGATCACCACTGCCCCTGATGGCCTGTTTCACAATGACAAATCACTGATTTGTAATTAATTCATTTGTAATTTGATATGCAAATGATCATACCAATTCAGTGAATATCCACATTAGTCTATGACATCACCAGGTGAAAGCTAGTGAATTTGAGTATGTGTTAGCTACTTTCCCCTGAAAAACAGGGGTTATGCAACACTGCTCCTATACTACACTCTCCAAAGCAAATGTTAAGGGTTCTTCACTTCCTAAAACACTTCTACTCTAGAACCACCGTGTTACAGGGCTCTACACAGAACCTTAATTAATCAGCACCTTCTGACCAATCAGAATCCAGAATTCAGCAGCGCCGTGGTGTAATGACTGATAACGGTGTGTGATTTTTACCTTGATGTCCTCGTGCTCCAGGTGAGTGTGTGACACGGGCAGGGAGGAAACTGCAGGAGGAATGAAGATGATTCAGTGAGTCCCACAGCACACGCTAATCATCTGAACACTTATTATTTCATTTATTTCAGATCACAATGTAAATCTAATGTGCAAATTAAGCACAGCTTTTATAGAAAAGGTTTTAATAAAACAACATTTATAAAAAAAATTACATGAACATTAAACGTAACTATAAACGGATAAAAACTATATCATGTCATTCGTTAATAAGTAAAAAAAAATGTAATCAAGAACAAACTGCTGTTAGAAGAGGAATAAAACACTTCGGGTGGTGCTGTTGTAGGAAAATAATCAGCCTGGGTGTAGTAACTCCATCACACACACACACACACACACACACACACACACACACACACACAGCCGGGACACCATGGTTCTCCTTCTCATTTCTGGTATTTGTAAAAACAAACTGTTTTGTTTGTATGAATTAAAGTTTCTCAGACGTTTTATCCTGGGGTGCACAAACTTTTGCACTACGTTGTAAAAACCTGCAGCATCAATTAAAGCAGTGAGTATGATTCATTTTCATTATACTTAAAATAAAACAATTATAATTAATTATAATTAATCATAGTATAGAGACATTAAACTGATAATACCTGTGTAATAAGAGGAGTTAGGAGGATGTGCCCTACACCAAGTGACTTGCACCCTACACCAAGTGCCCTACACCAAGTTCTCTACAGTACATGCCCTATACGAAGTTCTCTACAGTACATGCCCTATACCAAGTGCCCTACACCAAGTGACTTGCACCCTACACCAAGTGCCCTACACCAAGTTCTCTACAGTACATGCCCTATACCAAGTGCCCTACACCAAGTTCTCTACAGTACATGCCCTATACCAAGTGCCCTACACCAAGTTCTCTACAGTACATGCCCTATACCAAGTGCCCTACACCAAGTTCTCTACAGTACATGCCCTATACCAAGTGCCCTACACCAAGTTCTCTACAGTACATGCCCTATACCAAGTGCCCTACACCAAGTTCTCTACAGTACATGCCCTATACCAAGTGCCCTACACCAAGTTCTCTACAGTACATGCCCTATACCAAGTGCCCTACACCAAGTTCTCTACAGTACATGCCCTATACCAAGTTCTCTACAGTACATGCCCTACACCAAGTTCTCTATAGTACATGCCCTATACCAAGTGCCCTACAGTACATGCCCTATACCAAGTGCCCTACACCAAGTTCTCTACAGTACATGCCCTATATCAAGTGCCCTACAGTACATGCCCTATACCAAGTGCCCTACACCAAGTTCTCTACAGTACATGCCCTATACCAAGTGCCCTACAGTACATGCCCTATACCAAGTGCCCTACACCAAGTTCTCTACAGTACATGCCCTATACCAAGTGCCCTACAGTACATGCCCTATACCAAGTGCCCTACAGTACATGCCCTATACCAAGTGCATCACACCAAGTTCTCTACAGTACATGCCCTATACCAAGTTCTCTACAGTACATGCCCTATACCAAGTGCCCTACACCAAGTTCTCTACAGTACATGCCCTATACCAAGTTCTCTACAGTACATGCCCTATACCAAGTGCCCTACACCAAGTTCTCTACAGTACATGCCCTATACCAAGCGCCCTACACCAAGTTCTCTACAGAACATGCCCTATACCAAGTGCCCTACACCAAGTTCTCTACAGAACATGCCCTATACCAAGTGCCCTACACCAAGTTCTTTACACCAAGTTCTCTACAGTACATGCCCTATACCAAGTGCCCTACAGTACATGCCCTATACCAAGTGCCCTACACCAAGTTCTCTACAGTACATGCCCTACACCAAGTGCCCTACAGTACATGCCCTATACCAAGCGCCCTACACCAAGTTCTCTACAGTACATGCCCTACACCAAGTGCCCTACACCAAGTTCTCTACAGTACATGCCCTACACCAAGTTCTCTACAGTACATGCCCTATACCAAGCGCCCTACACCAAGTTCTCTACAGTACATGCCCTACACCAAGTGCCCTACACCAAGTTCTCTACAGTACATGCCCTATACCAAGTTCTTTACACCAAGTTCTCTACAGTACATGCCCTATACCAAGTGCCCTACAGTACATGCCCTATACCAAGTGCCCTACACCAAGTTCTCTACAGTACATGCCCTACACCAAGTGCCCTACACCAATTTCTCTACAGTACATGCCCTATACCAAGTGCCCTACACCAAGTTCTCTACAGTACATGCCCTATACCAAGTGCCCTACACCAAGTTCTCTACAGTACATACCCTACACCAAGTGCCCTACACCAAGTTCTCTACAGTACATGCCCTATACCAAGTGCCCTACACCAAGTTCTCTACAGTACATGCCCTTCACCAAGTTCTCTACAGTACATGCCCTACACCAAGTGCCCTACACCAATTTCTCTACAGTACATGCCCTATACCAAGTGCCCTACACCAAGTTCTCTACAGTACATGCCCTATACCAAGTGCCCTACAGTACATGCCCTATACCAAGTGCCCTACACCAAGTTCTCTACAGTACATGCCCTATACCAAGTGCATCACACCAAGTTCTCTACAGTACATGCCCTATACCAAGTGCCCTACACCAAGTGCCCTACAGTACATGCCCTATACCAAGTGCATCACACCAAGTTCTCTACAGTACATGCCCTATACCAAGTGCCCTACACCAAGTGCCCTATACCAAGTGCCCTACACCAAGTTCCCTACAGTCCCCCACATTCGCGCTGTGCTTGGTGCTGAGCAGGTTCCTCACAAGTGATGTTAATGTCAGCGCGCGCGAGAGAGAGAGAGAGAGAGAGAGAGAGAGAGAGAGAGAGAGAGGATGTGTGTGTGTGAGTGTGTGAGTGAGTGTGTGTGTGTGTGTGTGTGTGTGTGTGTGTGTGTGTGAGACTCACCGCACTGGAGCAGGAGCAGGAGCAGAGCGCATCTCGGAGCTCTCATGACTCTGATTTGAGGAGATTTTAATCACCGCAGACCCTCCGGAACACAGCAAGACCCCAGAGCCGAGCTTTTATTCTCTCTCTCTCTCTCTCTCTCACTCACTCACTACTGCAGCAGAGCGCGCTTTATACCGACCAGAGGAGCCGGAAGTGACGTCACCCCAACACTCGCCTAACACTCCTACTAGTTTAATTATTTATTTTTTTAATGATTTCGACGCTGTTCTTTATTTCACCTCCCGAACAGACTTCTGCCTCAGTAAACTTGCACTGGGTTGTTTTCAAAGTAAAAGCTGTTCATATTTTTATTATTATTTCTATATTTAAAGAATGAAGTTTTAAAGTTTGATTGCAGTATTTTATGGAGGTTGAAGTGAAAATCTGGCCTGTAAATGAAGATTTCATTATATTGAAATTCTGTAATTATATATTCATACAGATTCTGAATTTCAGATCGTCAGAATTAATTCGGCTTAAAATCCTGCTGTTTAAATCGAATCAGCGGTATAATAATATAGCAGAACCCGTGCTATACGCTCACCGTCCACTTTATTAGGAACACCTGTACCTGTACACCTGCACATTCCAGTCCGGTACAGTGACCACTCTTTACAACAGTGCCGAGCAGAAAGGCATCTCAGAGCGCACGGCACATCAGACCATGAGGTGGATGAGCTACAAGCAGCAGAAGACCACATTCAGGTTCCTCTCCTGTCAGCCAAGAACAGGAACCTGAGGCGATCATGGGCACAGAATCACCCAAACTGGACCTCGGGGTTTGATGTTCTGTGCAGGCGGAGATGCTTTTCTGCTCACCACGGTTGTAAAGAGTGATCATTTGAGTTGTTATATACTTCCTGGCAGCTCGAAACATTTTGGTCATTTTTCCTCTGACCTCTCTCATCAACAAGGTGTTTACACCCAGAGAACTGTCGCTCACTCGGGGTTTTTTTGGTTTTGTTTTTGGCAAGACGGTTGTGTGTGAAAATCGCAGAGATCAGCAGTTTCTGAAGCACTCACACCAGCCCATCTGGTACCAACATCAACATCCATCCATGTATATGGAGGATTTTACCACAACACTGCTTCATCTGTGCCATTAGAGAGAGAGAGAGAGAGAGAGAGAGAGAGAGAGAGAGAAATTCTGTAATTGTTGTTTTTAATGTTTTTCTTTTGAATGAATGTTTTCATTTTAATATCTCACATTCCGAACAAATCGCAAAATGGTGGCTATGAATATAAAATGCGTTAAATGTTATTTTTCCTCAGGTCGCCTGAAACCTCAAACATTTTCCACAGTATTTATTCCATTTCCTTTTTACATGGGCGTAATTACTGAATTTCAGAAATTAGACGGTCTTTTAGTCCCCCCCACACACACACACACACACACACACACACACACTGAAACATAGCTGAAGCGTCAGTGTAATTTATATTCCACTCACAGTTTCATTTCATTAAGGAGACAGTCCATTAAAGGCTGGCAATAGTGACCGATGGATTGAGCTCTAGAGAGCTGTACGTGATATAACACACACACACACACACACACACACACACACACACACACACACACACACACACTGGACAAAGCAAAGAAAAGCAGTGAAGGTGTTTTTTAAAGGAAACCTGCAAACAACAACTCACCAAAACACCAACAAAAAAAACTCTCAAATTCAGATTAATTTCAGTTGAATTTTTTTTTTTTTTTTTAATTTTTTTTGGAAAACTTATAAACTTCAGTTCGATCTCCAAAACTGGTCATGAAGACTGGAGAGGAAATAAGTTCACGGAATTGAATGCGTCAGGAAGACGTGGGATTACTGCTGAGAATGTTCAGCAAAACAACAAACAAAAGATTTTGAATAATTGTCCAGAGTACTCGGGAAAAAAAATATTCAAAACTCTAGTAGAATGTAATAACCGTTCAGAAAAGAATAAACAAACAAACAAACAAACAAACAAACAGTGAGAAAAGCATGCAGTGAAACGCTGAGGTATTGTTTCTATTCACGTTTCTTATTTACAGTCTCACCTCATTTACTGCAGACTGAATTGACTTCTCTGTATCACGATGAGACTAAAACGTCCATCAAACCCCGTTAGTGGGAAATCACGGCTACGTTTGAGGTGTATAAAAAAATTCTAAACTTAATTTAAAAGAAAGGGGGAAAAAATGAGTTTGTTCCTATCATCAGGAGCGTGACATAAGAGCAGGATATTCATCTGCTTTTCAGACATTGTGCTTATCGTGTTTATTAAAAGAGGTGAAGAAATCACGTGTGTGTGTGTGTGTGTGTGTGTGTGTGTGTGTGTGTGTGTGTGTGTGTGTGTGTGTGTATTGTTTTATACTTAGCAGATCCACAAAAATATCTCGACAAACAAGCGAATAATTCTTTTCCATACAACACATGATATATGTAGTGTAATTTTATTTTATGATGCTAAAACCATCCAAATAAAACGCCCTCTATAACACATTTATAACACACACACACACGTGCACACACACACACACACACACACATGGGGAGATTTAATTTCCTGTGTCCATGTGTTCGGAGATGAGATGACCTTTCCTCTGTTATATAATCCAAACCAAACAGAGTTCAGGACTAAAATAAGACACACGAGTGTACACTCAGGAGCATTAACACAAACGTGTTAAACTTAACACGGACGCTGACGTACCGATCGTCCGGATTTTCTAGACTTTTGAATGTAAGGTCAGAGTTTTACATTAGAGATCATACACAGATCATGACAACAGTCACGACGACAGCACAGAGTTTTGACGGAGCTCGTCGGTGCATTTAAAGTCTCCGTGTGTGAAATCGCTGGACGTTTTCCAGTTCCACTGGGAATCCTGACGGACTGATGGACAGGAACGTTTTGTCCGTCTAGTGAACGTCGCATTTAATCCTCCAGATTAGGTTCGGGATGTGACCGACGATAGAGTCGGGAAGGGGCAGGTAGGGCAGATGCTTTCAAAACATGAACGGGGGATTCAATTAAGGAAATGAAAGGATGTTTTGTTTATCAGTCCGACTTCACTATACAAGAATTCAGCGAGCATCACCGCCGCACGTGCACGTATATATAATATAGTATATATAATATAGTATATATAATTCTATTTCAATTTCATAATAGTTAACAGCTAATAACTCACGTTACGTCTTATTTACAATCCCGACTTCAGTTTTGCAGCATTCCTGACCTCGTTAATGTATAATTAATAAGAAAAACCTGACTAAATGCTAATTCTGGTGACTAGCAGCTACTTTTTTTTCCCCCCACTGTAATGACGCAGTGTAAACACGACGAGTGTTTCGTATGTCTGGCCACGCCCCCTTCTCGACGACAGGACGATGGTATATAGGTATCACACGCAACGTCTCGAGCCTAGTGACGTAGCCGAGGTTGAAACCGTCAGAGCAAGAATCCACACACCACGCCGACGTGGACAGTTTAGGCCACGCCCACTCTCAAATCCGAATCCGAATCCAGGTCAACTGAGTGGCACTGCGTCGCACCCGTAATAGGCGCAGAAATGGGTGCGGGATTCAGAATCGGTGTTTTGAGATGAATACAGTATGAATATATCTCTGGATCCGAGCGCCGTGGCGTGAATGGAAGAGCACGTCCATGTGAACAAAGTAAGATGTTGTTAGAGGCCCAGCGCTGTAATAAAACATTTCTCGTGTCGAGGCTCAAAGCTCGCTCAGAGATCTGAACACGTTTTCTATACGCTGCGGTTTGTCGTGTGATGGAAAGCTCTCGCGTGACCCGCTGACTACGCTCTAGAGTTTCATCCCTCTTCAGCCTGATTTCCCATGACGGGTTGTTAGGCAGCTCCGGGCGCTCACATTCTCTCAGGAGGACACCAGTGGAGTCATACACACGGCTTCGGGTAGAAAAAAAAGAAGCAGGTTACAATAACATGGCCTGGATAATGAGTTATGAGGATCAATAATAATAATAATAATAATAATAATAATAATAACACAATATTACAGTTTCAGTGAATGACAGACACACACAGGGATGCTTGCTGGTTTTTCCCGGAATCAAATTTCCAGCTTCGCAACCTGGAGAGATGCTAATCGGGGAGATAATAAAGCAGGTTGGCGTCAGCATGTCGGTGTTTACCCTGCATCACATGACCACCTAGCATCTCTGATATGAACGGAGCCGGGGATTATTACAGAACACACCTGCGTGGGATTATTTGTTCGAGGAAACTGCGAAATCTCATCCACGTGTTAGCATGACACCCGGGTCATGTGATCTGTTCCGTTAGCTTAAGAAAGCATTGAAATAAGCCTTAGAAAATCCGTACAGTTCTTATTTTTTTATTTATTTATTTATTTATTTTTTTTAGGAAGAACAGAGCAGAGCTGCGTGAATACACCTTTATTTAAAGAGAATAAAAAGCACATCTCGGGTCGTGACATTTCGGTAATCGCGTTACTTCGATCCAAACACCTCTCCCCTCTGACCGCCGGACATTAACAGGCTGACCTCGGGCCGTTCGTGTCCAGGCGAGCTCGGCGCTCCGCTCACACGATTACCTTCTCCTGCTAAATCCATTAGAAGAGCATTAGTGTGGGTTGACTGGAGTCTGCACCTGCTGCTGCTTGCGCCGAAACGCTTCATATCCGCTCAGGTGGATCAGGAAAGGTCATCAGGTCAGAGGACGCAATGTTCTCATCACGCTTGTGCTCTCGTTTATTTCTTTCCTTTTCAACCTGATGAGCAAACAAAAGAGCGGCGCTGCCTTTTTGTGATTTTAAAAAAAAAATTTTATTCAGTACCGTCTCTCACTTGCAAAGACACGTCACTCTTATAAGGTCCCTTACTAAAGTTCTGAAGGATGCTAAGATTGTCTTAAAGTTAAACTCCACCCAGAAACACGGTAAATATATTATACAGAATTATACAGAAATATTGGTGATCTGGTTAGTGATCCTGGTGATAATTTGATGTCACAGGGAGGCCTTGATATTATTATTATGACTATTATTACTATTATTGCTAGCGCAGTTACAGTGGAGGTTACTAATTGCAGCAATCTCAGATATAAGTAATAACGCTCATGTTTCACTGTTGGGTTTTGCTCAAAGTCCCAGAATGCAATGCAGCGAGACGACGCAGAGACTCGGCTGGTCAGCCATCACGACCGAGACGGTGTTAGCGTGGAAGCTCGGGAAGCTGATCTGTCCGAGCAGAGTGTACGGACGACAGACTAAAGTGCCGCCGCATCGCATCGAGATGAAGCTGAATCCCACTGCACCGCTATCAGCAGGTAGTCGAACGGCATTGTGGGTAATGCTGGACACTGTTAACCAAAGAAATGAAAACTGACCAACATGATGAAAGAACTCGAAATAAATCTTGAACACTGTTGTCATATTGGAAAGATTAATATGCAAGTGGGGGAGTTTCCTTTAGATTCCCTGCATGATCTGGCTCCGCCTACTTATCCAGCCTCCTTCCTTTATCCCTGCATGTACTCGCTGATCTTCTGCTCTCGGTCACTTCCTCTCAGCTCATCATAGGAGACGGGGGTTTTGGTGTGGCCGCCTCAAAACTGTGGAACGCTCTTCCTCTGTCTGTCCATCTTTGTCCTCGCACCTCCCTAACATCTGCTTGTCTTATTGTCCCCTATATATAATGAATAACGTCTTTTCTCCTGATTTTGGTTCCCTCGGGTGTCGTCGCTAATCAATCAGGAGTCGAGGTATAAAACGTTGGAGGATCACTACAGTACTGCAGCGTGAATGGATATGATGCTTCACGCTGCAGGTTCTAGTTGGAGTCCATGTCTAGCAGAAGAAAAGGAAAGACACGAGCGCAGAGTGGAAGAGGAACGTGGTGAGCCGAGCTCCTGCCGATAAAGGCGCGTCACTCCTCACAACACTCGGTCTGGTGTAGATGTACGGATGGTCCTAGATTTAAAAATATGAGAAGACAAATAGAGAAGAGAATAAAAAAAATGTATTTATCTATTTATTTTAAAAACAACGAGCATGAAATGGATGAAGGATGAAGAGCAGGTGATGTGAGTTTTTTTTTTTAAACAGTAGAAGCTTTACCAGAGGAGGACACATGAGCTGAATCTGGGTTGAAAAACTCTCAACCATAAACTTCTCCCCTTCAGGCTGGAACTGAGACGTGATAAAGAGAAGGAAATCCATCAGAATGGGTCTCAATGCTGCGGGTAGAATTTGTGCCTAAAGCCCTATTCGGACGGGATTAGTTTTCCATCTGGATAAAGCGTTGGTCAATTTACTCAATTTTTGTTATTTCTATTTTTGTTAAGCCAAGTCATCTGGACCTGATGCTACTGCTAATATTATAAGGGTAGAAGCAGCTCTTCTAGACATTGCTTTTTTTGAAATAACGTTTTTTTTCCTCGTTTGCATAGATTTTCTTTCAGCGAATCAAATCGTTTGACTCAGATCCCCGATGAGTCGACTCTTTCGGCTCTCGAACAGCTCATATGCCGTATGTGCGTCGGCTCTGAAGGTTCGCACCTAAAGGAGCTGACTCAGAGGGTTTTCCTGAACATCACTCATCCTCAGGCAGATTTATTCCCGCTCTCTGTATCCACTATTTTAGTCATTAGCTAGGTTTCCATCCAAGTTGCGAATTTAACGTGTGCGAAAAAATTGGAACACCGCACAAAACATTAGTATATGAATAAAGCGCCGTTTCCATCCCATGTGTTCAAGAGGAAAAGAAATCGTCACTTCCGGGGAAACTGGCACAGATTATCAATACAAATGGAAGCCATTGTGGCTCTTTTTTTCCAACATAATAAATGACTTGCACTTCAGAGCTCGCAGACGAAACGCCGTCACACACCTCGTTACCTTGTGATCGGACGCTATCCCAAAACACGTACATGGAAACATAGCTATTGATGCTTGAAGCTCCTAGCGATGGAAGACTTCCATCAGAGATAAAACCTCTTTCAAACATCTCTCTAATGCTAAACTCACCATGTTGTTCCAGAGACCCTTGGCCAGCTCTTCGTGTCCTTTTATGGTGAAGTGGAAACAGTCCGGGGTGAAGAAGCTCATGTCAATCTTCCCATTCTTACCAGAAGAAGAGAGGTGTAAGGCAACATTACAGCACACACACGAATGACTTTTCAGGAAGTTTACTTCATGGTTTTATCGTTTTTGAGAAACCTACCAATAATGTGTTTACTTTACAGCGGAACCTAAAACTCTGTTCAGACTGTCTATGGAAAAAAAGAATTAACATCAAACTAGCCGCTAGCTAGCTAAACTCCTAGCATCAATTGGTTTATGCTTGGTGTCCACATTTCCCGGTTGCCTAGTAACAGTGTTTTCTCCGCTCGGGTTGAAAACGCAGAGTGACGGTAAAGCCGTCGGCTGTAACCACGCAATCAAGACGGACTCTTACGGGAAGTCGTGGAGGGTCTGCGTGTTTCAGGAATGGCTGAAGAACCACAGCGAAGTCGCTTTTAAAGAACCGGCCAGTATGGAGAAGCTGCTCCAGGGCTTTCTGGGAGAACAACAACAACAACAAACTTATTTAGTACATAAAATAATAATCATCATCATCATCATCATCATCATCTTTATTTACTATATATAGCCTGCTTGAGCTGAGTGAAATGCTGGGTTCTACTACTTCAGAATATCAGCAAGATACACCACTTACAGCTTAAAAATTCCTCATGAAGTGAAATGTCTCGGAAGTCGTGATTTGATTACGTATGATGATGTATTTCCTGTTAAATCAGGGACAGCCAATAGCGTTCGAGATGCGCCACGCCCCCACCCACCCAATCTAAACATTCCTATTGAACTAGCTATATATGAAGAGTAGTGAAGAGTTTAATGAGCCTTTTTTTTTTTCAGCTGTGGAGGATTTCTTCATCCACGCCTGTTCGCTGTAACCAGGACGGTATCCTAGGCAACGAGTAGCTGCGAGTTTCTGGAGTTATACCGTGTGCTTTTTAGTCAAGGACAAGCGTGACGGAGAGCCTCAGGGTCGTCACCGGGAGACGAAAGCGATTCCAAAAATCCATGAATTTAGATGAATGAGACTAGCTGTTCAATCAGAACAAAAGTAATGGCACCCTCTAAAAGAAGGAAGCGCTAGTCAGTGTGCGTCTATATGGTACACACCCCGCTGCAGTGGCTGAGCTGCATTACTGCGAGATTTAGTCGCGTTTAAGAGCCGCTCTTTCACCATGTAGTCACCATTAGTCTATTTCAGTTTTATCTTAACCTTTTATGGAGTTTTGTGGGCGTGGCTGAATGTAAATGAGCAGTGAACGTGCTCGGTAATTTACAGCCGGTTGAAGTAACGCCAGTAAGAAGAAAATCTGTGAAAACGTTTATACACCTGGATATGTGCGAATTGCACGCTGAGGAGAACAGTAAGGAACCTGAAACAGAACCCTGTGGGACACCGTATTGCACCCTACATTACAATCTCCACTGACGCCAACACATTTGCACACGTTTACTCAGACACTTCAGCATCCCATGATCAAGTACACCTCCACCACTGAGACGCCGCTGAGCGATCTGTAGAGGTTTTATTCCCTGACACATGATCTTCACACCTGGAACTGGAGGTTGACGTCAATCAGCTCTTTAAGCTCAGCGGAGTCCGAGGCTGGCTTCACCAGACACGAGCAGAAGGACCTGAGGAGATTGGACCAGGTTTGTGTAGAAAGAATTAATGTCCCTTGTGGGACACTGAATTACACTTCTTTATCTTAGACACTTAATTCAGCTAGATTTATTTATTTAAATAAATAAATAAACAAATAAACAAATAAATCACGCCCCCTTAATCGACTGGGTTTCATTTATGAAGTTTGAAAAGCTTGATCACAGTGACGGGATTATTTTCTGTATAAGGAGACTGTTAGTGTTAGTGGAATAAATTGTAATTGTAATCGAATTCCCGATTTGTTTTCATTTTAATTCCCACTGTGTTATTTATTTATTTATTTATTTAAATATCCTGTTTAAATCCTATCCACAAGTACAGGTACAGAACCTCTGGAGTAGACAGCCAGGCGTGGGCTTCTGCACCTCCCTCAGCGTCTCCATGGGTAAAATCTGAACCACATTCACGATCATTCGAGGAACCTGAAGACCAACAAAGAAACGCTGTAAAGAAATAGTGATGGAAATTCCACTCGGATCAGTCGACTCAGCTCACCGAGAGCCGACTCCTTCAGCTCCTAAATGGCTCACGATCCGAGCCGTTGGTCTGACACTTAAAATGTGCAGTTAACAAAACCCTACAGCTAGTAGGGGATGGATAGAGTAATGGATTAATACTGAGATTAGAATGAACAGTGAGGTAGACGGTAAAGAAAGCAGCTAAAAAAATATAAAAAATTCACTTTGATATGACTTTGCATGAAGAGGAGAGGCGAGACTAGAGCTGGGTGATATGATGATATCAAATCGACGTCGTGATACGTTATGAAATGGGACATTTTCCTGAGATATCATGGA
>CM042547.1:20566367-20583867 GCA_023630585.1 Cranoglanis bouderius
GGGACCCAACAATGGTTCTCCTTCGGCCAAACCTAATTTCTGGCAGCTTTATTGTTTAGGATGTTAAGGACGAGGACGATGTCTGTGTATCTGATGATATAGTATAATAAAGTTGACAGAAAAGCCGCTTCTGAATGATGTCTCAGGAGAACTATGTTTTGGTTCCTCGAAGAACCTTTCGATGAATGGTCCTTTGACTATTTTTTCGTTGGTGCCACAAAGAGCCAAAAAAGTGGGACGAGCTTTGTGGTAGAAGAGAATCTGTTCATTGTGGCAATAACAAAATTATTTTAAAAATGATTTGAGTTCTTTAGGGAAATAATAAACTGCTCTGAAGGAACCAGCAGTGGTTCTTCTATGGCATCATTTTAAAGATACTATTCTGGCATCTTTATTTATTATTATTATTATTATTATTATCATTATTATTATTATTATTATTATTATTATTATTTTTTAGAGTGCATGATGTTAGGGTTAGACGTTCGATATTGGAGTGGATGATGTCAGTATACTGTATCTGACAACCTTCCAGAAAGTTCTTTAGAACTCATTGAGGAACCAGTGTGTTGTAGAAGAACTCTTTTTCGGTTGCTTGAAGAACCTCTAGATTCTCTCGCTGCCACGGAGAAAAAAATATCCCACCATAAATATTATTTATTATACTTTTTTTAATAGAAAATCTTACGGAAATCTAACAGAAGAGGTTCTTTAGAATGATGTCACAGGAGAACCGTTTTTGGTTCCTTAAAGAACCTATTCATGACCTTAGTATTATAAGGTTCTCTCTCTGTCTTATGCTTAACCCAGGTATAATATTAAGGTCTCGCTTTGATGAGTGGTTCTGTTGGTGCCATAAAGATCTGAAGAAATATTTCCCTTAATAAATATATACATGATGCAGAAGGTTCTGGATGAATCTGGAAACCTATTCTTCACACTAAAGAACATTTACTGGCTCCTTTTAAAAAAAATATATATATATATTATTATTATTATTATTTAGAATGTACGTGGATGTCAGTATAAGAAAAGGTTCTTCAGAATGATGTCATAGGAAGAACCATAGTTTGGTTCCTTAAGAACCTTTCACTGATGGATCTCTCACCATTTTGTTGGTGCCACAGAGAAGAAAAAGTGGAAGGAGGTCTTTGTGGGAGAAAATGATTTGTTTATTGTGGCATCAAGCATTTTTTTTTTAATTTTATTTTTAAGCGTGTACGACAACTCATTAGATATAAAGTTAATAGGAACAGTTCTTTAGACTGATGTCATAGGAGAACCAGGGTTTGGTTCCTTAAAGAACCTTTTAGTGACAATAGTATTATTTATTATCTCCTGTGCAGAACCCTAGAACACTGAGGAGCAGTTCTTTCACTATTTTGTTGGTGCCACAATGAATTTCTCATAAATACGATGTGGAAGGTTCTGGAACAAGCTGGAAATGGTTCTTCTATAAGAGTGTGTGTGTGTGTGTGTGTGTGTGTGTGTGTGTGTGTGTGTGTGTTCAATAGGACTTACTTGCGAGCGTTATTACGTTCTGGAAGGTTCCGTAACCGCCGATGCTGCACGAGTTATTAAAGATAAAAGACGTCAGTGTTCAGGTCAAATCATTGGAACTGTTTCTGTTTAAATACAGGATTATGTATTTATAATGTATATGTATAAATATACACACACACACACACACACACACACACACACAGTACAGTATGTATAGAGCTGAGTGCAAATGTTTGTAAAAATTCTGACTCCAACTGTTTTTTTTTTGTTTGTTTGTTTTCTTTCAGTTATATTTTCTACTATTTACTGTTTATTTCTTCGAACTTTTAAAATAATTTCTTTATAAAAAGTGCGTGTTAATATTAGTTGTACTCCACATTATTGCAGAAAACACTTTTAAATAAAAAAAAGATAAGCACTAATGTACAGTAAATGTACATTTTTCGTTTTCTCCACCCCAAACCCAAGGGGGTACAAACTTTTGCACTGTAATGGGTCACAGCAGGTTGTATCGTGTGAATGGTGTGTGATTAGTTGAGTGTGATGACCTCCATGAGACGTGTCGGAACTCGATGGGGATTCCCAGCACGGTGGTGGCGTTCGCCCCGATAGCCGTCTGTAATCACACGGTCAATACCACCATCAGCATTCTGCAGCACTCACTACACACACACACACACACACACACACACACACACACACACACACAGCACTGTGGAGTCCTGATTGGCTAGAAATTTTACACTAATAGTGTTTTTTTGTTTTTTTGTTCAACTGGAGGAAAGACCACACCCACTTCCCATCATGCTGTGTGTTTAGTGGAAGTGAGAGTTCACACTCACCGTCAGAGAATCTCCCAGAGCAGCAATCACCTTAATATCTGCTGCTTTCACCACTTCAACTGCAAACACACACACACACACACACACACACACACACACACACAAATCAAAACTATCTTTAAAATGGATAAACACAAACAAATAAATAAATAAAGCATGAGAACAGTGTCACAACTGCTAAACAAATATATAAACAAATAAATACATAAACAAAACAAACAAATAAATAAATACAGCATGCGCTGTACACAATAGCCTTTACAACTGCAAAAAATATGTTCAGGTAAAGATGTAAATAATAATAATAATAATAATAATAATAGCCTTTACAGCTGACAAAAATGTGTTCAGGCAAACAAACAAACAAAAATAAATAACTAAATAAATAGATTTGTTTTTTTTTTTAAATAAGAAAATAGATAACCATTAAGACGGATAAACAAATAAATACATAAACAAACAAACAAACACAGCATGTGACCAGTGTTTACAACTGCAGAAAACATGTTTAGGTAAAGACGCAAACAAACAAACAAACAAACAAAACATAAATAAATACATTATTAATAATAATAATAATAATAATAATAATAATAATAATAATAGCTTTTCCAGCTGACAAAACATTGTTTGGGTAACCAAATAAACAAATATAAATAACTGAATAAATGATTAGATAAATAAAGGCAGACAAACAAACAAACAGACAAATAAATAATAGTAGGGGGGAGGAGAGACAGCAGACAGGTTGGAGTTAGAGCTTTGTTTCAAATTTAAAACACATGTTCTAGTTTTTCCAGCAAGGATTTTTATTAAATCTTCAAACCTGTCATGGAGACGCTTTAAAAGCCTTTTAACCAGACGAGGAAAGTTAATCTCACTCCAACCACAAGCAGAGAAAATAAAAACAACCCGAGCTTAAGCAGTTAACTGAAGTAACAACCTGATTACTGTGACTTCAATATTAAACCAACCTCCAATCTGCTGCTTCATTAACACTTTATTCATGCTTTTGCTTTTCAGGACGTTTGTAAAGATGATCAACAATATTCATCAAGATTGAGATCACATGACATGTTATTCAATGGAGTAATAACACTTTGAGTTGATTAGATCTGCTGGATGGCAGACTGTTACCTGATGAGGGTACGGAGGGCGACGGGGTCATATCAGGACAGCTGAACGACGGATGTTTAAAACTCACGGGTCTGCTCTTCCCAGGATGTTCCTGTAGCACGACATACACACACCACATTGAACACACACACACACACACGCTGTTGATTCATTTTCTATAACAGCAGCTCTGACAGTAGCACAGGTTTATATTAACGCGCCGGTTCTGATACGTCATCGTTTCCATAGTAACAGCTCACTAAACGGATTAAACAACGCGTTGTAATCGTTGATATGGAGCAGTTTTCTGTACGGAGATGTTTATTTATGTAACATTTATGGAAGGAGTCTCCAGTGTCAGCGCTTTGTAACAGTCAGATGTAAAGCTGTAACGTCTAATTAACTTCGAGAGAGAGAGAGAGGAAAAAAATATCGTGAGGTAAACGTAAACGAGATTAAACGTGACTATAAACAGATAAATTGCAGGTTCCTGTGGTATAAGAGGAATAAAACACTTGGGGAAATGATGTTATAGGAACTCCATCCACTCCATCGCACCACTACGCCGGTGATTAGTTTCCTGTAACAACACAACACACACAATATAAAAAGTGGTTTATATATGAAACAGACCTTCCTCAGGGCTTCCTCGCTGTAATAGCCGAGTCCTTCTTCATATTCCCTCCTCCACTCATCCCCTTAATGAAATTTTAAAAAAAATAATAATAAACCATCAATCAGCACCTGTGACCTTTGACCTCGAGACTATATCACCAGTACAATCTTCATCCTCAGTGAAGCAGAGTTCACACACAAGGCGTGTCACACACTCCGCTCTCGCTGCTTCTAGACCTTACCTCTGACAGGACGGAAGGCGAGCAGGCACATTGCCACGGTGATCCAAAGCCTCTCCATGATGTTGTGTGTGTGTGTGTGTGTGTGTGTGTGTGTCTGTGTGTGAGAGAGAGAGAGAGAGCGTGGTTTAGACAATGGCTAAAGCACATGGTCAGAGCAGGTCATTATAGCAGGGCCCCATTTTAGCTCACCTCACACACACAAAACAGCCGAGAGACAAAGCTCACACACTCTCTCACACACTCTCACACAGTGCTGCCGGGGTATTCACACAGTGGGGAGGGGGTGTAGTCTTATGACATGAAATTACTAACCACAGTACTCACTGTGCGTGATGAAGCGTTTATAAAGCCAGTGTCTGATCAGAAAAGCTCATCTGGGAATGAGAATATGAAAAGTGGGGATGTGGTAATGTGGGAATTCTACACTGATGGAACACACACATACACACACTTACTTAGCTTATGGTAGTCCATCACATCCAGTGATGACATTCCTCCTCGATAACGGGGTGTTCTTTGATGTTCTACAGAATATAGGCTTGAGAATTTTCTATATTTCTGCATAAATATGACCTGAAACATCGTCAGATTTTCATACAAGTCCTAAAAGTAGATGAAGAGACCCCGATTAAACAGATGAGATAAAAAATATTACACTTGGTTATTTATTTATTGAGGAAATTGATCCAATATTACATCTCTGTGAGTAGCAAAAGTATGTGAACCTCTAGGATTAGCAGTTAATTTGAAGGTGAAATTAGAGTCAGGTGTTTTTAATCAATGGGATGACAATCAGGTGTGAGTGAGCGCCCTGTTTTATTTAAAGAACAGGGATCTATCAGAGTCTGATCTTCACAACACATGTTTGTGGAAGTGTATCATGGAACGAACAAAAGAGATTCCTGAGGACCTCAGAAAAAGAGTTGTTGATGTTCATTAGGCTGGAAAAGGTTTCAAAACCGTCTCTAAAGAGTTTGGACTCCACCAATACACAGTCAGACAGATTGTGTACAAATGGAGGAAATTCAAGACCATTGTTACCCTCCCCAGGAGTGGTCTACCAATAAAGATCACTCCAAGAGCGAGACGTGTAATAGTCCACGAGGTCACAAAGGAACCCAGAGTAACTTCTATGCAACTAAAGGCCTCTCTGACATTGGCTAATGCTAATGTTCATGATTCCACCATCAGGAGAACACTGAACAACAATGGTGTGCATGACAGGGTTGCAAGGAGAAAGCCACTGCTCTCCAAAAAGAACATTGCTGCAGTTGAAAGGTCACATGGACAAGCCAGAAGGCTGATGGGAAAATGTTTTGTGGATGGATGAAACCAAAACAGAACTTTTTGGTTTAAATGAGAAGTGTTTTTTTTGGAGAAAGGAAAACACTGCATTCCAGCATAAGAACCTTTTCCCATCTCTGAAACATGGTGGTGGTAGTATCAGGGTTTGGGCCTGTTTTGCTGCATCTGGGCCAGGACGACTTGCCATCATTGATGGAACAATGGATTCTGAAGTATACCAGTGAATTCTAAAGGAAAATGTCAGGACATCTGTTCATGAACTGAATCTGTAGTGAAAGTGGGTCATGCAGCAAGACAACGACCCTAAGCTCACAAGTCATTCTACCAAAGGATGGTTAAAGAAGAATAAAGTTAATGTTTTGGAATGGCCAAGTCAAAATCCTGACCTTAACCCAATAGAAATGTTGTGGAAGGACCTGAAGCAATCAGTTCATGTGAGGAAACCCACCAACATCCCAGAGTTGAAGCTGTTCTGTACTGAGGAACGGGCTAAAATTCCTCCAAGATGATGTGCAGGACTGATCAACAGTTACCACAAACGTTTAGCTGCAGTTATTGCTGCACAAGGGAGTCACACCAGATACTGAAAGCAAAGGTTCACATACTTTTGCCACCTCACAGATATGTAATATTGGATCATTTCCCTCAATAAATAAATATACGACCAAGTATAATATCTTTGTCTCATCTGTTTAATCGGGTTCTCTTCATCTACTTTTAGGACTTGTGTGAAAATCTGATGATATTTATGCAGAAATGTAGAAAATTCTAAAGGGTTCACAAACTTTCAAGCACCGCTGTATGTGAAGTGTAAGACACTGCCTTAACAATAAAACGAGGAAAAGGTCAGAAATAATGCAACATTTAAAAAAAAAACAAAAAAAAAAAAAACAAAACAATCCCCAAGCTGCGATGACTCATCACATCCTCCTGAACGTTCACCTTCTACAGCTTGAGGTTCCAGTTCTCACAGATCACACTCATCACTAATAATTTGCATATCAGTTGTGATTGGTCCATAGTGTAGAGTGACATCACAAAGTGAGTACAAATCAAAACAAAACAAAAAAAAAAAGAACTCTATAACTCTGTAATCATATTGAGGTGAAACAGGACGTTGTGGACTTCAGGGGAACTTTAATGATTCTACTTTACGTACATTTTGTGCTGGAGAAACATCTTTGTAATAATTTATTGTTATAAATTAACTCCACTCCGGCAAGGACACACATAACAGCAAAGCATGCTAATGATTTTTGTTGTTGTTGTTGTTTTTAATAATCTCCAGTGTGTTTCATTTCTTATTTAGCAAAACAAAACAAAAAAAAAAGTGGGACAGGGTACTTTTATTAGAACCATGTAAAACAGGGGAACACAGAAGGTCCTTGGTGTCCAAAAGTACCGTACTTCACCCCTAAAGAGTCCGCACTAATCTACACACACACACACACGTGAGAGTGAAGCCTCGGTGTGTTGTACCCTGAGCCGTACACTTTAGAGCCAAGTCCGTGTTCTCTAAGCGCATGGTGTGTGTGTGTGTGTGTGTGTGTGTGTGTGTGTGTGTGTATGTAAGTGTGTGAGAGAGCGAGAAAAAGAGAGAGAGACACCCACACTGAGCATCATAGGAGTGGTCTGTCCCTTTTTCTAATACTGGTATGGGTGGAGAGAGCCGCTCAGGCTCCGCCTTCCTCCCAGTCTCAGGTCTCTCATGAGCGTCTATTCACTGTATTCATTGTAGAGCTTTAATCGCGGTCGGGTTCGGGGGCGGGGGCGGGGCCCGCCTGCTCCGGCTGGGGGGCGAGTCTCGGCGGGGCGGGCGGAGCTCTCGGTACGGGTTGGTGCTGTCTCTGTCTGTACGCGATGACGGTACCCAGGAGCAGAGCGATCACGGTCATGAGGTAAAGATCCCACTCCGGACCCAGCAACTGGTCCAGATCCACCTGAGAGACAAGCTCCTTCAGCTGGAGGCAGAGTGGAGACGAGATTTAAACAACAACAACAACAACAACAACTCAAAAAATGACTAAAAATGGTCTATGAGCATTTCGGTCATCTACATCATCGATTAACAGCGGATTATAACATTACCATGACAACCACCACATAGTCATCACTAATTAAAACGCTAATTAATATCATTAGTCGAGTTAGCTAAGGAGTCTGTCGCTCTTTAATAAGGATAAGGGTGTAGAGATGTTTCTACATCATCCTTTTTTCTTTTTTTTTTTCTTTTTGTGTGTGTGTGTGTGTGTGTGTGTGTGTGTGTGTGTGTGTGTGTGTGTGTGTGTGTGTCTGTCTTACGTTCAGCTCCTGGAAGTACTGCAGAGTGTAGACAAGTCCCAGTTTGCACAGGGCGAGGAACACGGGCACCTGGGCGTCAGGACTCGCCTCCGCAGCCATGTCATAGAAACGCTTAGCCAGATGGATGTCCTGCATCAGGAGACAGCCGTGAGCACAACAAGAACCACGGTTCTAACACTGAAACCAGGAGTGAAGGAAGCAAACAAAGAAGGAAATGTACAAAGAAACAAACAAGGAAAGAACAGACACTAGGAAGGAAATAAACAGGAAAAACAAATAATAAACAAGGAAACGAGGAAGGAAGGAAACAGGGAAATAAACACACACACGGTAATATATAAACAATGGAGGAAGGAAACAATCAAATAAGGAATGAAAAACAAGGAAGGAAAAAAGAAGGAAGGAAGCAAATATAAAGGAAATAAGTAAAGAAATTAGGTTTGATGTATTTAGTGCAATGAGAGTATATCTTCTAGAGGTCGACCGATTATCGTTTACCGATACCGACCGATTTTTTTTTTTTAACATGAATATATAAATATTAATATATATTACCTATTAATAAATATTAAAGTAAATAAGATACAGTGGGGGAAAAAAGTATTTGATCCCCTGCTGATTTTGTACGTTTGCCCACTGACAAAGAAATGATCAGTCTATAATTTTAATGGTAGGTGTATTTTAACAGTGAGAGACAGAATAACAGAAAAATCCAGAAAAACACATTTCAAAAAAGTTATAAATTGATTTGCATTTTAATGAGGGAAATAATTATTTGACCCCTTCGACTTGGTACTTGGTAGCAAAACCCTTGTTGGCAATCACAGAGGTCAGATGTTTCTTGTAGTTGGCCACCAGGTTTGCACACATCTCAGGAGGGATTTTGTCCCACTCCTCTTTGCAGATCCTCTCCAAGTCATTAAGGTCATTTTCAATGCCCTGGCTGAGGGAAGGAGGTTCTCACCCAAGATTTGACGGTACATGGCCCCGTCCATCATCCCTTTGATGCGGTGCAGTTGTCCTGTCCCCTTAGCAGAAAAACACCCCTAAAGCATAATGTTCTCACCTCCATGTTTGACGGTGGGGATGGTGTTATGACTTGGGGTCATAGGCAGCATTCCTCCTCCTCCAAACACGGCAAGTTGAGTTGATGCCAAAGAAATCTGACCACACCTGACCACAACACTTTCACCCAGTTCTCCTCTGAATCATTCAGACGGGCCTGTACATGTGCTTTCTTGAGCAGGGGGACCTTGCGGGCGCTGCAGGATTTCAGTCTTCACGGCGTAGTGTGTTACCAATTGTTTTCTTGGTGACTATGGTCCCAGCTGCCTTGAGATCATTAACAAGATCCTCCCGTGTAGTTCTGGGCTGATTCCTCACCGTTCTCATGATCATTGAAACTCCACGAGGTGAGATCTTGCATGGAGCCCCAGACCGAGGGAGACTGACAGTTTCTTCCATTTGCGAATAATCGCACCAACTGTTGTCACCTTCTCACCAAGCTGTTGGCGATGGTCTTGTAGCCCATTCCAGCCTTGTGTAGGTCTACAATCTTGTCTCTGACATCCTTGGACAGCTCTTTGGTCTTGGCCATGGTGGAGAGTTTGGAATCTGATTGATTGATTGCTTCTGTGGACAGGTGTCTTTTATACAGGTAACAAGCTGAGATTAGGAGCACTCCCTTTAAGAGAGTGCTCCTAATCTCAGCTCATTACTTGTGTAAAAGACACCTGGGAGCCAGAAATCTTGCTGATTGATAGGGGATCAAATACTTTTTCCTCCCCACTGTATACATCCAAACTGAACCAAAAAATAACTCCAAATAACAAATAAAATGATAGCTGCAAGCAGTAATGGCGGATTCCTCCTCAAGACTGTGGACCATTTCAAAATTGACGTGGTAGAGAAATGTATCCTACAGATACGACACTTCAACGCATTTGGATCAATGGCAGATTTTAAGTTCATTTTAGCAGTTTTCCACAAATGATCATTCCAGGACAAACAGCACCATCTAGCGGACAATAAAGATATTGTTAAACATAATATAACCGATGTTATCAACGTTAGTCCTTTTAAGGTCATTGTTTTTGGAGATATGAGGTTGCCATCGCACATGGTGACATACTATAGTGTCCTCTTTGTGTGCGGCACAGAACAAGTCCACAGGTTAACGTTCCATTGATTTCTGGACAAAAAAAAACAGTGGACAATGTGCAACAGTTGTCAATTCACCAATATGTAAATAGTTTGGCCAGTTTTTATTGCTTATCACCCTATAGGAAGACATGTATCCTACACATATGTACCTACGGTTCATGAGAAGAAGATTTTTGTCGATTTGGACAAATTTTCAATGCACTGGAAAATCTATCATGGCGGACTTTATGGGGCTTTTTTGTTCCCCAGGAGAAATAAGGCATGTGTACCAATTTTCAGACATTTTGGACTTATGAGGCAGAGGGAAAAATCACGTAGATTTTGGGTGAGGCCTGCAGCGCCACCTATGGGCGACACCTATGGCATGTGGGCCATTTGTTGTGTGGGAGTTACTCGTGGCCTGTAGAATCAATGTGCCAAATTTCAAAACTTTTTACCTTGAGTTATTGGGCACTTTAGGGATATAAGGAGAATAATAATAAGAAGAAGAATACTAACAATAACAATAGGTTTCCTCCTGATGGAGGAATCCTAAATAGACATCTCCAAAATGGATCAAAAAACACTTCAAATAACACACTAAATTTGTCAACGATAGCTTTCATTTCGCCTCTAGAGGCCGCTCTCGTACTGTATCATGAGACCATTTTCAGCCGCTCCTGCAACCAGGAAAAACTACCGGTGTGGATTTTTGCCGATAGCCGTTATCAGTGCTGATTACTCAGCAAAACTGATCAATCGGTCAACCTCTAATATCTTCTCTCCTCTTGATGATCAATACGAGTGTGTTTCATCGCCCAGGTGTGTAAGGAAGCGTGAGGTGTGTGTGGAGTGTGAGGCGTGTACCTGTTTAATGCCAAGGCCTTTCTCGTGCATGTAGCCCAGGTTGAACATGGCCTGTGCACTGTGCTGCTGCTCGGACGCCAGTCTGTAGTGGATCACTGCCGTCTCGTAGTCCACATCAGTGCCGTAACCATAGAAATGATAATCACCCAGCTTAATCCTGGCCACTGTGTAACCTGTGCACACACACACACACACACACACAAAGCTTTAGATCTTAGGATTTAAAAAAAAAAAAAAAAAAAAAGGTTTATTAAATAATACATTTTCCCCAAACAGTATATATGGTACAGTACCTAATCCCAATCCAGAACTATAGCACCTTGCATAAGTATTCACCCCCCCTCTGAACGTTCCCCCATTTTGTAAGGTTACCCCCGGAACTGAAATGGACTTACCATGTGATTTACACACAGTCTCACATTTGATGGTGTAACATTTTTATGTTGGTTGATTTATACTTAAAAAGCAAACGTTTCCTGGTTGCATAAGTATTCCCACCCGCATCAAGAACCAAGAACAGCTGCAAGTCTTCTGGAATACGCCTCTATCAGCTTTGCACATCTGGATCCTTGCTTTGGATTCAGCTCCATCCATCTCATCTTCAACCCTGACAAGTTCACCCCAGTTCCATAACATGATGCTGCTACCACCACCATGCTTCACAGTGGGGACAGTGTTAATGATATCATTCTTCTCACCACTGTTCCATAAAGTCCAGCTGTGTGGAGTGTCCAGGCTTGTGTTTGTCCTGTGAACAGCTTCTCCTCACAGTTACTCTGGGTCTCTTAGTAACTTCTCTCTTTTCTGACTTATCATTTTAACAGACTTAAATATCACTCCAGAGGATGTTCAAAGTTTGGGATATTTTTTTTTATAACCGAATCCTGACCGATATTTTTCCAGAACTTGTAAACAGGACTTGTTTTGATCGCTCTTTGGTCTTCAGGATGCTGTGTGTTTATGTATGTTCTTTAACAAACTCTGGTTTCTTCCACGAACGTGAGTATTTATACTAAGTTCAGGTGACACACCGATTGACCCCATTCAACCAATTTAGGGGTTTCACAGAAACGGGGGTGAATACTTATGTATACGTTTTTTTATTTGTAAATAATTTGGCAAACTATATTGATTTTCCTCCCTACTTCAATATTATGGTCTGTTTTGCGTAGATTCATGAGATATAATCCTAATGAAAAATTTCACTCACAGGGTACAACACTGAACACCGTTAAATGTAAAAGATCGGGGTGCCAATACTTTATTCTGGGTGAAAACATGGAGAATTATTGTGTCCAGACATATGGTGCACATGTAGTGTACAGAACCATCATGTTACACTATGTAGTGAGCACGTATACATATACACACATATATATATATATATATATATATATATATATATATATATATATATATATATATATATATATATATATATATATATATATATATATATACACACACACACATCACTTGAATATGGAGGCTGTGAGAAATGCTGCTGCTATATGACAAAATATAAAATAACATTTAAAAAAAAGTAAACCGTGTGGGTTGAAGTGAAGTTTCTAACCTTGAGCAGCCGCTCTGGTCCAGTGAAGGAGAGCTCGAGGGTAGGTTTCATTATCATTGAAGATCTGGGACTGCTCTGTAACACCACACACACACACACACACACACAAGCATTCAGGCTACCAGTACACAAATTACATGACTTTATACCACAACTAGGTTGATTTCTTGATTGTGATTGGTCAAAAAGTATTGAATAGTTTTCTATAACAGCAGCTTTGACAGTTGTTGTAATGCACTATTTTTTTTTTTTTTTTTTACTTTTTTTTGCATTTTGAATCCAAAGTGACATCTATGTAACATAATATCTTCCATTTTGCCCATACAAAAAAAAAAGGAAAAATTATTTTATGTAAATTATGTTACTTATGTAAACAATACTAAAAATATAAATACATCAGTCCTAATATGAGCCAAGTTTTCTTTAAAACTCTTGTTTATTTTGTGTGTATATACTTTTCTAAATATGCATTTGTCTGTCATTTTTGTCTACACAGGTTGTTCAAGAGCTAAAAGGTTTAAAATAAAGTCACCATGCATTTAGAAGAAATTATTATTATTTTTTTAAATATACTATAAGGAAAAACAAGCGAAAAAAAATAAAATAACGAAAGCTAAAATTCTAAGGAAGTAAACAGCTTTATAATGTTTAAGGCTCTGGCGCCCCCTGGTGTCGGCCACGTGACTCACTCTGGTCGAGGATGAAGGCCACGTTACTCTGCGCCACCTCGTAGCCCTGTTCAGCCAGGAGCAGATACTGAACCAGAGCAGGGTCCATGTCTCCCTCCTTAAAGCTGCCGTAAGCACTCATCAGCCTCTCCGACCACCGGCCCCGCTCGCACACGTTCTTAAACAGCTGCACACACACACACACACACACATATATCAGCATGAGATAACACACCAGTGTATTATGGAATTAAATTTGTGCCGAACAAATTGAACGTATCTTTTCAAGGCAGGAACAAAAATATACAATGAGCCAAAAATGTAAGGTCTTCAAATAAACAGCGTTCTTTGTTAACGGTTTTCTAAGCTTCGTTTTCACTAACCCTGGGTTATGAATGCGCTGTCAAAGTTTTCGTTTACGCTCCGCAAGTTTACGTTCCTCATTCTGGCACAAGTCTAATATGTGGGTGGGGCTTAACAGCGATTTACTCTCATTGGCTAGTGAGATTTGGATCTACAGCTCCCTTGACCAAGAAGTAGAGACGCTCCTGAGAGCTCATCCCGATAAAACAGTCGTGTGAGACTACCCAAACCTCAAATATCAATTACGAACTAATACACCGACCAAATAATTAAGTAAGTAATTTCCACTACAAAAACTATAACTATACAGAGAACCGCATCTAAAACACTCTCCGAAATTCACGCCACTGAACTCTCTACTTCTGTAACCCATGATTAGCGAAAAGGAAGCTCGGAGTGTTTTTCTTCTCTCTCACTGTTCATCTCACGTACACTATGGAATTAAATGTGCGCCAAAAGTATTCCTTTTCAAGGAACGAACAAAAATAAACAGAGTGTGTGGACGTCACCTCCACAGCCGTGTGACAGGAGCGCATCACTCCGGTTCCTGTAGCGTGCATCTGAGCCAGGTTATAGAAGGCCAGGATGTGACCCGCCTGAGACGCCAGGTTAAAGAACTTCAGAGCTTGTTTATAGTCACGCTTCACTCCGATACCATCTGAGAGGAGAAACACACACACACACACACACACACACACACTTAATGTTAGCTACATGAAAAACAAACACTCAGATTTTCTTTCATATCAAAGCACTCAATAAAACATTCAGTGAAAAACAGACCGCGAGAAGACCGCATCAGCGCACGGGAAAATCGTAGAGATTTAGGCTACAGATGTGAGACGAGGAAGGGGGCGGAGCTTCCACAGCGTGAAAACTGACGAGTTTTATTATTGTCGTTCCTCGGTGAGTCGTACTGTAAGCGGAATCTGGTTCGCATTCTTGTCAGAGCGTCAAATAAAAATATGGGCGGAGCTACAGATGATGCAGATCACCGATTGGACAAACCGAGTGAACGTGGAATCTTCGTAGTCTCGGACTAGAACGGCTTTCCTTCAGCGGCGCAATACGGTGACTCAAGTTTATTTCTCAGCGACCTTTGAGGGAAACCACGATCTTATCACATCATTTAATGTTTTAGAACCGGTTTTATTTATTCTTTCTCATTTTCCCTCATTCAAGTGAGACTTCCTGTTTGAATATACACATCATTTTATTCTCTATACATGCTCCCTACATAGGGCATAACGTTCATCACCAAGGTGTCTATGTAGTGTAGTGTATGTTAAAGAGAACAGAGACGAAGACTCTGGATTTGGAGTTGCTACTAAAGCGTGCTGTTCGGTGGACAAGGTCTAAAAGTGCACAGAGCGACTTAGATTGCTATCCGAGATCCAACATTCACACTCCCTCTCTCTCCCTCTCTCTCTCACACACACACACACACACACTCACTGTAGTACATAGTTCCCAGCTGTAGCTGTCCATCTACCCAGCCTTGCTCTGCAGCTTTCTGGAAGTACTTGAGTGCCAGCTCATAGTTCTGTGATAAACAAGCACCAAAACATATTTAAACATACAAACACGATAATTCTACTGATAATTTTACAAATATTCTACTCAGGCCACATAATTATCAGTATGATACTGACATAGGGATCAATTACACCACAATACATGTTTTCTGTGATATCGCGAGGTATCCCGAGTCCATCATCACTCACAGTAACACTGAACATCAATTAACATTAAATCAAAGACAAATATTGTAAAATTTCTAAATGTATCAGGGTTGTTTGTTTTTAAAAATATAATAAAATATTTTGTGATGGAAAGATCAGCCACTTAATTCTACTGTCAATAATCAGATATAAAAAAAAAGTGTTGAGATATAATTTTCCATATTGTACTATTATAATAAACAAACAAACAAAAACCACTCACAATACTATTACTGCTAATAATAATAATAATAATAATAATAATAATATTAATGTATTATGATATATTTCTCTTTAGCCCTACTGTCAATAATAATATTCAAAAATGTAGTAAATAAAGAAAACCAGAAGGATCAGACCAGGTTCCAGAAACTCACCACAGGAACACCTCTACCGTACAGGTAGGCCATGCCGAGTCCACTCTGACCCACCGGGTTCCCCTGAAATAATTAACACCATATAAACTGTACCTAATCTGAACATGGACAGAACACGAGTAAGGAACGTTAAGCAGCGTTCCTGTTAGAACCCACCTGCTCTGAGGCCTTCTTAAAATAATACAGCGCTGTCTCATTGTTCTGGGGTAAAAACTCACTGCCCTCTGAGTACATCTGCAACACACACACACACACACACACACACACACACACACACACACACACACACACACACACACACACACACACACACGTGTACACTTATACAGGACTAAAGGGAAGCATTAGTGACCAGCGTCACTCTCACGCACTCTCACGCACTCTCACGCACTCTCACGCACTCTCACGCACTCTCACGCACTCTCACGCACTCTCACGCACTCTCACGCACTCTCACGCACTCTCACGCACTCTCACGCACTCTCACGCACTCAGAGTTTGTTTACCTTTCCGAGGAACGCCATAGCGTGTGTGTTTCCTGCATTAGCAGCCTGGTTAAAGTATTCATAAGCTCTCTGAGGCGGAAAAAAAAAAAACAACAAAAAAACAACAGCAGTGGGTTTACACGTGTTTGGTTTTGTGGTTTCACGTAACAGGACCGAACTCACGTGAGGAGAGATTTATAAAGGGTTAGTGATACCTGATGATTCTGCTCTACTCCTCGGCCTCCGTGTAAGTGTAACTGACCCAAACCCACCTGCAGGAGAGAAATATGAGGACAAGACACGACCGTATATTTACTCGGCATGTAACACGTACAGGACCGAGTTATCATTTTATAAACACACACACACACACACACACTCACACTCTAACACATTATATACAGTAACTACAGTATGAAGGAAAAAAAAGCATTGAAGAAACATTATAACTAGGATGTGAGGAAGAAGAAGGATAAACACATTAACCTAAATAATAATAATAATAATAGTTGTTTTTCATAATAATCATAATATCAAGATTTCCCCATAGCCCTATTGATGATAACAATAAAATAATAATAATGATAATAATAATAATTATTATTATTATTAACAACAACAACAACAGCAACAACAATAAAATAACAGCAATTTTGCTATATCATATTATTATTATTTCTTTATTTGCTTTTTAAATATTCAAATTAAATGTTTTTTTTGAATATCCAAATGACAAAACTTTCATTTAAACATATGTTTATTTTTAAAGCCCAGCAAACTCTCTCTCTCTAACTAAAATAAGTCAAAACGGTTAACTGTGGTTCTCTTTCATCATCCCCCACTAAAGGACCTTGATGAAGGGGCGCAGAGCCGAGCGTGGGTCAGTACCTGCGCCTGGACGTCCCCCTTTTCAGCCAGAAACTGGTAGTACTGGATCAGATCCTCCTCCAGCATACCGCTCGGAGAACCGGGGTTCTCCAACTCGTCCAGCAGCCGGATCCTCTGCACCGCGCTGCCCCCCGTCAGGGACACGTCACTGGCCACTGACACACAGCAGCAGCAACAACATCAACACACACCATCGTTCAGAACATACTGAGCTGAAACCATTCAGTATGAGGAGTATTTTGGAGTTCAGGATCTTTACCGTGATTGGCTACCAGTCTGTAGTGAGTGAGGGCGGACTCACAGCTCTGAGGAACCCCAACACCTCCCCAGTACCTGTAACCCTACACACACACACACACACACACACACGTATTTAACAAGTAATATTAACTAACGTATTATAAATTAAGGCACCGTAATCATCTTACCAGGATCATGTGTGCTATCAGGTTTCCTCCCAGAGCTCCAAACGTGTAATACACCAACGCC
>CM042547.1:20588867-20673867 GCA_023630585.1 Cranoglanis bouderius
CGTGAGCCAAACACACACACACACACATAGCTAACTAATTAGCTAACAAGGCTGTAGTCCAGTTCTAAATACAAAATGTAAGGACTCCAGGTATCCATAACGATCACATTCACAACACACACACACACACACACACAGCTAGTAAACAAACGCTCAATGTCAACTAAAGCTAGTTAGCAAAACAATCTTAGCAAGCTAGCTAAACATTAGCATAAAGCTAACGCAAAGAGATGTTAGCATGTTTCATTTTCTGTCTGACTGCACGCTAACTTGAGAAACCCATAATAATAATAATAATAATAATTATTATTATTATTCGTCACAAACTTTCCACACAAACGTAGCGTAGTTTAGCGTAAATTAGCTTAGCATTTAAACTAACGTACTGCTCGTTTGTCTAAAGCTCGAGTTTTATCATTACTAGCCGACCGTCATCTTTTTTTCCTCCACCCGTACTCCGGGGAAAAACCCCACTACAATTGGCTGCTCAGAGATATAGGAATCCATCCGACCAATCAGACAGCAGAACATGGATAACACTAACCAATCCTAACACAAGAGGCGGGATCAGTCCGAATGCGGTTAGGAAAACAAGCCGCCATAAATTGTTTCCTGGTTTTCCTGCTCAACCAATCGCGAAGTGCAACGACAAAAAAGCCAGCCAATAGGAGATGCTCACGAGGACATTGTCGTCCAATCGGATGCGCACACACACACACACATCCTGTTGATGTACACGACAGCTGCCGTAAACAAATCCGCTCCGCAGCGCCTCAGTGAGTTCTCTCTGATCCTGACGAGTTTATAGGGCTCTGTTTGTACATTTTAATAAATGGTTTAATACGTGAATCTTATTTGTGTGTGTTTGTTTGTTAATTAACAAATAAACTGGTTCAGCTTTGTGCACTTGTTATCGGGTGAACCGGTCAATTTGCAGATGTACAAAGTATTGGCACCCCTCTACGTCTATATGATCCATCAGTGAAAATTGAGCTATATTTTTACATTTTATAAAAGTTTTCAATACACACTAGTTTATTAGTTCTGTCTGTCCTACAGGTCACAGTACAGCTTATGATATATGATATATTTGGATTGTAATCTGATGACAATTTAAACATGTGCGTTTACACTTGTAATCAAACCCGACTCATTCAGTGCTGTATTGTGTTAATATGCAAATGAGCTCATTATCTTCAAACACCAAATTCCAGTGTCACATAAAAAATAAAAATTCCTCATTTTTCTTTCCTTCTCCCATTTATTCAGTCTTGTTTTGCTGCCAAATTGTATTTGATCTGTTGATAGGCACATGTATTTTATTTCTCTTTCCTGCTCTCTCTCTCTCTCAGGATTAGCTTTAATAGTTGTACCTCTATATATATCACTAACAAAGTCCTTATTGTCCTCCGAAGAGAGATCACAGAGCGTGTGCGTCATCTGCGTCGACTGACAAACGTGTCTTGGAGAGAGAAATACATTTACACTCGTACATCGTGTGGCTAAAATGCATCTCAGGCCTCCTGAATTAAATCTATTCGGACGTGTCAACGTGGACATAAACCTGATACTGAAGATCCTCGTATCAACACCCATACTAATGAAAACCACAGTAGATCCTTTATCTATTTGTAGTACTCTTTCGTTCATTGATAGATGGGGGTGCCAATACTTTTTCGTCGCACGCGTGCAAGTCGACCTGTATTGTCGGTTCACCCTAGATAACGCGAACAAACCTGAACGCATAACAACGACAAACCTCCGCGTGTCCTCACACGTTTATACGACGTCGGAGTATTTCACGATAAATAATTCAAGTTCGTATCATCCTCCTGAATCGTGTGTTTAATCACTGGAGCAGGTTAGACACGGCATCAGATCTGATCACAACACTCATGGGTACATGTCCACAAATCACACTGCTTTACCGTGGGTACAAAATAAAAGTGAGTTCGGTGTAAAATAAACACAGCTCAAAGTTTGATTTTCATCTGTTAAAACTCGGCCCCGGCTCTGAGGGGAAACAAAACATTAAATCTAGCGTGATAAAGACAAGTCTGTGATTTGTCTCTCTGGGAAACATTAAATTAACCAATTAAACAATTACCTAGTTAACTTTTTACTAATTAAAAAACATAGATTTAATGTTTTTGATCTGTAATTCTCCATGATTCTAACATTATTGTTTTTATAGTAACACCTCGTTCACAAAAACTTCTGTAAAAAAAAAAAAAAAAAAAGTGTCATCGTTGATGTGGTGAAGTTTTCTGTAAGGAGAAGTGTGTTTATGTAACATTTATGGAAGGAGTCTCCAGTGTCAGAGGTAAAGCTGTAACATTAAGTTTACGCTTTTTTACGGTTGCTCGGTAACATGACAAGCTGTGTTTTTTTTTTTTTTGTTTCCAAGTTGCTGTGGTGTAAGGGGAATAAAACACTCGGGGCCGTGCTGTCATAGGAACATAATTAATAGGAACCTAAAACTCAGCTTCATCACTGATTATTTTACTATATCAGCACCACACACAGAGTGTTTAAGTCCGTACTTATTATACAAACTCACGTATGTTCGAGATGTTTTCACGGTGGTCATCACAGTGTTATTGTGCTTTTAAAAATAAATGAGAAAACTGTGGCTCAACGGATCCGAGCTCCATAACCGAATGTCTGTTTAATGGCATCAAAGTAATATCGCTTCCATCCCTCCTTCATTCTCTCCTCCTCACCGCTGGGCACGCCTTTAGCCTCCAGCGACAGGTCTGTCTCACTGCCTCGGTCTGTAAAGTGCAGAGTGACTGTTGAGAAGTGTCCTGGAAAAAAAACAAAAAACACAAGGACACTCCTAAATACACTAGGAGCACAGATTATGATTATAATGTGCTTATATCTTTTTTTCTTCGTACATCCTTACAAGAAGTTAAAAAAAAAACGAAATGTGGATCAGTCCTACAACAAGAATTCAAAACGTAAGGTTTAAATGAGAGGTTTCCAACTGTTTTTGTCACCTGAACTGCTTCAGTCTAAATTATTTGCTTTAAGTAAGCCTTGAGACTTTGCGTAGTTTTACATGAAGTTAAAATTTTGTAAAAAAAAGACATACTAAAGCATGTTACTTCTCAGTTTGTGAAATATATTAACAACTTTGTTTTTGTATTTTTATTATTATAATTTTACAATGTACAATTTTAACTTAAATAAATTAAAATACCTTTTTAAAACTTAATTTGATGTAACATTGACATTTCTATCACAGTCTTCTGAAACCCCGGTCATTAAACTTTGCTACAGGGTGTACAAACTTTTGCACTCAGTTGTACACTAATGAGTTTTTTTTTCCTTGAGTACACACACCTGCAGGCCAGGATGAAAACCTCCACTTCATGACGATCTTCTGGTCTAGGACCTGTGAGGTAAAAGTGTGCGATAAAAAGTCTGAGATACAGGTGTCAGGTAAATGTGAGAGATAAAATTTTAAGGTAAAAGTGTGAGGTAAACGTGTGAGGTAAAAGTCAGAGAAAAAAGTCTGAGATAAAAGTGTGAGGTAAAAGTATGAGCTAAACAAGTGAGGGAAAAGTCTGCAATAAAATTGTGAGGTAATAGTGTGAGGTGAAAGTGTAAGGTGAATGTGTCAGGTGAAAGCGTGAGGTAAAATTGTGAGGAAAAGTGTGAGGAAAAAGTGTGAGGTAAAAGTGTGAAGTGAATGTGTGAGGTAAAGGTGTGAGGTAAAAGTCTGAGAAAAAAGTCTGAGATAAAAGTGTGAGGTAATTGTGTTGGGTAAAAGTATGAGCTAAACAAGTGAGGTAAAAGTCTGAGGGAAAAGTCTGCACTAAAATTGTGAGGTAATAGTGTGAGGTGAACTTGTGAGGTGAACGTGTGAGGTGAACGTGTGAGGAAAAGGTGTGAAGTGAAAGTGTGGGGTGAATGTGTGAGGTGAAAGTGTGAGGAAAAGTGTGAAGTGAAAGCGTGAGGTAAAAGTGTGAGGTAAAGGTGTGATGTGAAAGTGTGGGGTAAATGTGTGAGGTGAAAGTGTGAAGTGAAAGCGTGAGGTAAAAGTGTGAGGTAAAGGTGTGATGTGAAAGTGTGAGGGAAAAGTGTGATGATAAATTGTGAAGTGAAAGTGTGAGGATAAATTGTGAAGTGAAAGTGTGAGGTGAAAGTGTGAGGTAAAAGTATGAGGTAAAAGTGTGAGGTAAAAGTGTGAGGTGAAAGTATGAGGTAAAAGTGTAAATGTGAGGTAAAAGTGTGATGATAAATTGTGAAGTGAAAGTGTGAGGATAAATTGTGAAGTGAATGTGTGAGGTAAAAGTGTGAGGTAAAGGTGTGAGGTAAAAGTCTGAGAAAAAAGTCTGAGGTAAAAGTGTGAGGTAATAGTGTTGGGTAAAAGTATGAGCTAAACAAGTGAGGTAAAAGTCTGAGGGAAAAGTCTGCACTAAAATTGTGAGGTGATAGTGTAGGTGAACTTGTGAGGTGAAAGTGTGAGGTGAACGTGTGAGGTGAACGTGTGAGGAAAAGGTGTGAAGTGAAAGTGTGGGGTGAATGTGTGAGGTGAAAGTGTGAGGAAAAGTGTGAAGTGAAAGCGTGAGGTAAAAGTGTGAGGTAAAGGTGTGATGTGAAAGTGTGGGGTAAATGTGTGAGGTGAAAGTGTGAGGTAACGGTGTGATGTGAAAGTGTGAGGGAAAAGTGTGATGATAAATTGTGAAGTGAAAGTGTGAGGATAAATTGTGAAGTGAAAGTGTGAGGATAAATTGTGAAGTGAAAGTGTGAGGATAAATTGTGAAGTGAAAGTGTGAGGTAAAAGTATGAGGTAAAAGTGTGAGGTAAAAGTGTAAGGTGAAAGTATGAGGTGAAAGTGTGAGGTGAAAGTGTAAGGTAAAAGTGTGAGGTAAAAGTGTGAGGTGAAAGTATGAGGTGAAAGTGTAAGGTAAAAGTGTAAGTGTGAGGTAAAAGTGTGATGATAAATTGTGAAGTGAAAGTGTGAGGATAAATTGTGAAGTGAAAGTGTGAGGATAAATTGTGAAGTGAAAGTGTGAGGTAAAAGTATGAGGTGAAAGTGTGAGGATAAATTGTGAAGTGAAAGTGTGAGGTGAAAGTGTGAGGTAAAAGTATGAGGTAAAAGTGTGAGGTGAAAGTATGAGGTGAAAGTGTAAGGTAAAAGTGTAAGTGTGAGGTAAAAGTGTGATGATAAATTGTGAAGTGAAAGTGTGAGGATAAATTGTGAAGTGAAAGTGTGAGGATAAATTGTGAAGTGAAAGTGTGAGGTAAAAGTATGAGGTAAAAGTGTGAGGTAAAAGTGTGAGGTGAAAGTATGAGGTGAAAGTGTGAGGTGAAAGTGTAAGGTAAAAGTGTGAGGTAAAAGTGTGAGGTGAAAGTATGAGGTGAAAGTGTGAAGATAAATTGTGAAGTGAAAGTGTGAGGTGAAAGTGTGAGGTAAAAGTATGAGGTAAAAGTGTGAGGTAAAAGTGTGAGGTGAAAGTATGAGGTGAAAGTGTGAGGTGAAAGTGTAAGGTAAAATTGTGAGGTGAAAGTGTGAGGTGAAAGTATGAGGTGAAAGTGTAAGGTAAAAGTGTAAGTGTGAGGTAAAAGTATGAGGTGAAAGTGTGAGGTGAAAGTGTAAGGTAAAAGTGTGTCAGTGCGGTGTTAATGATCACATCTTTTCAGTCCTCACCAGTTCAGCGAACTCTCCGTGCACGTTTCCCTCCAGCAGCCGGAACTGTCCTCCTCTCACCCCGTCCACACAGGCAGCGAGGTGTGTGAACGCTTGAACCATCTACAAACATTAAAAAAGATTATTTACAGAGTGAAGGAATGAAGTAACGAATCCCGCTGTACAAAGTGGCAGTCCAGCAATGATACATCGCAGCTCTGGTGAAGACTGATTGCGTCACGAATTTTGCCATGTACCAGGATATTTTAACCCACAACCTGCTTGCCTCTGCCAGGAGGTTACAACTTGGCTGTAAATGGATCTTTTAACAAAATAAAGAGCACAAATCTAGCTAAGTACTTTTTAATTTTTCAATTAAAAAAAATAATAATATTAATATATATGATTAAATTAAATTAAAATTATAATATTATATATTATGTATGCTGTAAACCACAATATCAGGTTGCACAATTGTGTTAACAAACAATTCCATCTCTATCATCATATACAAGATCACACAGAGTTTAATCAGAGTTTACCCAACACTATACATGTAAAAAAAGAATATTTTGTCTGAATAAAATGAAGCATTTTGGGAGATGGAGCCTGACCTGTTGGTTGAGGAAGACTCTGTAAAGCTCCTCAGCTGAGGTGAGGAACGTCTCCTTCAGACTAAACGAGGCCGTGGAGATTTTCACTCCAGAGCCGGGAGATTTAGAGGTGGTGGAGGAGCCGCTCTGTAGATGAAGATGTCACTGATTTAATCGATTTATTTCAACAGAATTAAAAAAATCTATCATCATCATGAGTCAAAAAACGTCTTCAAGGAGTGATTTTCCTGTCAAAAGGAATCGTACGGAAATGCAACAATAAAAGCGTAATCAGTTGAACATAAAGTGAGTTAAAGCTGATTCTGACCAGGCTACAGTTACTATCTTCATACGATTACTTTTGTCAGGTACATTACGTTATACACACACACACACACACACACACACACACACACACACACACACACACATATACAGGGATGAAGTGAAAAAGCAGTGAGAGCGTACCGGGTTCTTTTTCTCCAGTTTGACGTTGGTCTGAGCTTGCTGCTGTGTAGCTGTAGGCAGGATCATACCCTGAGAGAACTCTAAAAAATAAATAAATAAATAAAACATCACATGATTACATTTACATTAAAAAAAATCTCAATCCTAAAAGTGAAAGTTTATATTGAAATGTTTTATTTCACTTTTTCTCAGGTGGGTAACGTAGCCCTGTAGAGCCAGTTTAACCTCCTTCTCTCCCTCCTTCTTCATGAGGGCAGTTAGAGGTGTAGTGGGCTGGTCTTTACACGCTGTAATGCAGATCTGTACAGAGGATAAGAAATACGAGGATAATAAATTTTAAAGTGCCTGCCAGTGTACTCTTATGAGTAGCAGACTCGTTTTAGTCTGCTACTCTATGAGTCTGAGTCAAGTCACAAGTTTTCCATTGAGTCTGATTCAAGTCACGAGTTTTCCACTCTGAGTCTGAGTCAAGTCACGAGTTGTCCAGAGTCTAAGTTGAGTCATGCGATTTCCACTCAGAGTCTGAGTCAAGTTACGAGTTGTCCATTGAGTCTGAGTCAAGTCATGAGTTTTCCATTGAGTCCGAGTCAAGTCACGAGTTTTCCACTCTGAGTCTGAGTCAGGTCATGAGTTTTCCACTCTGAGTCTGAGTCAAGTCACGAGTTTTCCATTGAGTCCGAGTCAAGTCACGAGTTTACCACTCTGAGTCTGAGTCAAGTCACGAGTTGTCCAGAGTCTAAGTTGAGTCATGCGATTTCCACTCAGTGTCTGAGTCAAGTTACGAGTTGTCCATTGAGTCCGAGTCAAGTCACAAGTTTTTCACTCTGAGTCTGAGTCAGGTCACGAGTTTTCCACTCTGAGTCTGAGTCAAGTCATGAGTTGTCCATTGAGTCTGAGTCAAGTCACGAGTTTTCCATTGAGTCCGAGTCAAGTCATGACTTTTCCACTCTGAGTCTGAGTCATGTCATGAGTTTTCCACTCTGAGTCTGAGTCAAGTCACGAGTTTTCCATTGAGTCCAAGTCAAGTCACGAGTTTTCCATTGAGTCCGAGTCAAGTCACGAGTTTTCCACTCTGAGTCTGAGTCAGGTCACGAGTTTTCCACTCTGAGTCTGAGTCAAATCATGACATTTCCACTCAGAGTCTGAGTCAAGTCACGAGTTGTTCATTGAGTCTGAGTCAATTCACTAATTTTCCACTCTGAGTTTGAGTCGAGCCACAAATTTTCCACCCAGAGTCAGAGCCAAATCATGTCTGATTCGAGTCATAAGTCAGTAAATTACCGTTATTATATATTAGTACTCTAGTACTAATATACTTTAGTACTAACGTAAGTAGACTTTATTCACTCACATCCAGGTCATCCATGTCATTTTCATCTGAGAGGTTCATCACCTCAACGTTCCCCTTGTACTTAATCCCATTTTTTGAGGTTCCTAAAGGAAAAACCATGAAGATAAAGAGAAAATGAAAAGGTTCATATCGCTGTCAAATAACAAAACCCTTCACCTGAGTGAAACAGCATGAACATACCGGTCCATGAAGCTTTAATGGTCCACTCGTAGAAGAAGATGAGTTTGCCTTTGCGGTTGTTAATGGACGCCTCGCCGTCGATCTTGCTGACGTCTGTGATTTGGCAAAAGCCGTCTTCGTTTTCCACACGGACTCTGAGAAGAAGCTCATTCAGAATCTCCTGTGACCAGGCTGTGACATCACGCTCTGTCCTGTAATGAAATTTAACAATGAAAATGAGCAAAAATAAATAAATACATGAATAAGACACATGCCTGGAGCGAATATGGAGACGCTGTATATATTGATTTTCACACAGTGTTTAAGCAGTGATTTTTCTTTCTGCAGAACCTGATTGGTCGTCAGGTGTTGATTAGTTTTCTACAACAGCAGCTCCGACAGCAGTGCAGCTGCAAATCACAGGTTTATATTAATGCGCTCGTTCTAATGCGTTATCGTTTCTATAGTAACAGCTCATTCACAAGAACTTGCACGGTAAAGTTTTCTGTAAGGATCTGGTTATTTAACATTAATGGAAGGAGTCTCCAGTGTCAGCGCTTTGTAACAGTCAGAGGTAAAGCCGTAAATGTATGTTTTCAGACTATTGAGGTTTTGATTAAGATAATTATGTGATTATTTTTCGTCTTATTAACTTCAAGAGAGAGAAAAAAGAGAGTTTGGTGAGGGAATGACTGTTTATAGCTGCTATAACAGAGGGGGGCAAACTACGGCCCGCGGGCCATATACGGCCCTCCAGACACTTTTATCCGGCCCGCGAGGGAGTTTTAAAAAATGCTACATTTGAGTAACGGTTTTAGTTCAGAATTACTAATTTGATGCAATACAAGCGAACGCCATTTGATGGCAGTATAGCACGCGGTACAGTTAGCCGCTAACTGTTAGCGCCTACAGTAGAATTAGAATGCACTCGGTAACTCGGACGTTAATGAGTGAAAATGAGTGTGGCGAAAAAAAGAAAAGTGGACTCTGAATGTCGTGTGTTCAGGGAAGAATGGACAACAAAATACTTCTTCACCGATATCGGACAGAAGGCGGTATGTCTAATATGCCAAGAAAGTATGGCAGTTTTTAAAGACTACAACCTCCGTCGTCATTTTTCAAGCCAACATTCGAATCATGCTGTCAACCTGTCACCTGCAGAAAAGGCAAACAAGGCTTTAAAACTTGCCACAAACTTAAAAGCCCAGCAAAATACATTTACTGAACAGTGCTCTATTCAAGAATCTGTAACGAAAGCTAGTTATGTAGTGGCACATAACATTTCAAAGCACAGCAAGCCTTTTTCGGATGGGGAATTTGTGAAAGACTGTATGGTGGAGACGGCTTCAGTCTTTTTTCTGTCGCACTTGATGAAAGTACTGACATCACGGACACTGCTCAAATTTTGATTTTTGTCAGAGGAATAAACGAAAATTTTGAAATAACAGAAGAACTCCTCGGGATGGAATCAATGATGGGGACGACCAGGGGCGTGGATTTGTATGACAGTGTGTCCGTCTGCCTTGAAAAAAATAACCTGCTGTGGAGAAAGCTCACAAGCGTCACAACAGATGGATCGCCAAATCTAACCGGTAAAAACACTGGACTGCTAAAAAGGTTACAAGACAAAGTAAAGGAAGAAACCCCGAACTCAGAAGAACTGATATTTCTTCACTGCATCATACACCAGGAAGTCTTGTGTAAAAGTGTGTTGAAGCTAGAAAATGTTGTCAAACTGGTTGTGAAGCTTGTCAACTTTATACGGGCAACAGCGCTGAACCACCGGCAGTTCATTCAGCTGCTTAACGAAACGGAGGCAGAGCACCATGAGCTCTTGTACCATTCAAATGTGCGCTGGCTAAGTCTCGGAAATGTGTTTCACCGTGTCTGGGAACTAAAAGGTGAGATAGCAACGTTCCTCAATACGATTGGCAAAACTGATGACTTCAGTCATCAAAGCGTTCAAGGCCAAACTTGTACTGTTCTCCAGACAGATATCCAGCCGAGATTTCGCTCATTTTCCTACACTGACCGGACTAAGCACACCAATAACACAGTCTCGCGTTGAGAGGTACAGCAGCACTTTGATCGACCTGCATGAAGGATTTTCCCGTCGCTTCACAGACTTTGCAAAAACTGAGACCGAGCTTGAACTTGTCGCATGCCCCCTATCTTTTGACAGTGAGAAAGCACCACCAGACGCACAACTGGAACTCATCGACATCCAGTGTGACAGTACTTTGAAGGAGAAGTTTCAGACAGCACCAGTTAACCAGTTTTATGCCTCACTGGATGAAAAAAAAATTCCCAAACATTAAAAAGCGTGCCCAAAGAATGCTTGTTTTATTTGGATCCACATGTGTGTGTGTGTGTGTGTGTGTGAACAAACCGACTCAGTCATGAACTACAACAAATCCCACCGCAGATCAAATTTAACAAACGGCCACTTGTCAGCTATCCTGAGGATCTCTACCTCCAAGATCACTCCAGACTTTGACACCCTTGCAAGGAGAGGGGACCGGGCTCATTGTTCACATTAACATACTCATAACCATGACTTGGAAAGACAAAGACTAAGGTTCTTCGTCAGTTTTTATCATACAGAGTTTTATGATGATTGATATGTACATACTAATGAGATTGTCTGTTGTAAATTTGACCCAATAATAGATATTAAATAACAATTTTTGTTTAATGTGTTAATGTGACAAAGGTTTCTGTCAGATAATATATGTTCATACCTCCACTGTAAATAAAAGTTCCTTTATCAAGGATTTGGCATGCGGCCCTTTACTTGGTTTGCAAAACTTGCTGTGGCCCTCTGGTCTAAAAAGTTTGCCTACCTCTGTGCTATAACGTAAGTGAGAACAGGAACTAACTCGTTTTGCGGGCGTTCCATAACATTAAATGTAATTATAAAGAGATAAAAAGTATGACGTGTCGTTCTTTAATAAATAAAAAAAGTGTAGCCGTTAGTTGCTGTGGTGTAAGAGGAATAAAACACTTGCGGATGTGTTGTTACAGGAATATAATCGACTTTAGAGTGGTAACAGTAACTCTGTATTTTACTGTAACTGCACACACTTAATGGTTTGGGTTTTTTTTTTTCCATACAGGCTCTGGCTCTACTCATCCTCACAGTATAATTATGGAGTTGACTATATGAAGAATAAACGACGTATCTAAATTAAATATGTATCCGAACGGACAGAGATCCTGGACTACACAGAGCTCTCCTCATCTCATGCTCTGTACTCGTCTCTCTGACCATCTGCTACTCCTGTCTCCACATGACACGTTTCTATTAATGGCCTTCAGGAACAGAGGAGCAGAATTCCAGAGGCTTCTCGCTAACACAGGAACACTGGGTGTACAGCGGGGGAAGAGATCAGAAAAAAACATCAAGAGAATAATTATAGAGCATTAATATGAGAACATTGAGGATTGGCACTAATTCGATTAATCTGACTAATAAAGTTTATTTCAAGTTGTGTTTAAACATGGCTTAACAAATCTTAACATCTGATTTACAGCCTGAGGATTAATTCTGATGGTCCACCATGATGGGTTCTCTCTCTCTCTCTCTCTCTCTCTCTCTTTTTATATATATATATATATATATATATATATATATATATATATATATATTATCTCATTTTGAGTGAAACTTTTCATCAAGAATCTTCTTTAAATTAAAATGTTTTTAATCACCTCAGGTTGGTAACATTAATCCTGAAACTAATTTTAAACCCGAATCTAAGAAAACGAAACAACAGGATTGATTTTGTAGTTATTTAGTTTAGTGTGAAACTCAAACCAGGATTAAATAAATAACGGATGAATGCAATTTTAAACAATCTTGTGTTGTTTTTCCCCCCACATCTTCAAGATATTCTTTAGAATGTGTGAGTATTTTCAGTTTTATTGTTATATTTATTTATATATATATATTACCACAATCCTCTGATATACCGCACCATTACTTGTGTAATTTGCCGTTTTTTTTCCTGCTCTACATATTTTTTCACTCTTAATAAGAGTTTATCTTATCTTATTACAGATTAAAGTATAAAAGGGGGGCATGAATTCACACCTGAACGTCTCAAAACAACTTTCTGAATTATTATAAATCAAGATTTAAATGTTTACAGTTTGGTGCAACTGCCTTCATAAAAATTAAAACACTGATTAAATCCAGGTTAAAGTTAAATTTTTGGTTGTGTAAATGAGTCTAAAGTTAGTCTGGTTTTAACATTCAAATAAATTAAATGGCATTAAGAGATCTATTATATATATATATATATATATATATATATATATATTTTTTAAAGAAAAGAAAAAAATAAACGTGCATACTACTGATCAGTTAGTAAAACTCCTCAGAAAGCTGACTTTACATCCACACACACAGATTCGCCACGTACCGAAACCACTCAGATAAAGCGAGTTCTTTATTAATTAACTCCAGATATTTAGCCGAGTGTTTAGTAAATGTATTCATGCTAACACACCGATATTAAACCCCACCAGTGCCAGTTGTTGACATTCGTAGCGTCCGCTCTTTCCTCCACAATCCAGCGCGGATCTCCGTGTCCCCACTTCGCCATGACTCACTCACTCACTCCGCCCTTAGACTCTCAGCTAGAACGCTAACTTAGCTTAGCTTCCCTCTCAGCTAGCACGCTAACTCCTGATAGCTTCCCTCTTAGCTTAGCAGATCGGACAATTAGCTATTTCAGCTTCGAAATTTCACCAACAGACCGAATAAATAGCCAAATAAATCACTTTATATAAGAGTTAAGACGTAAAACTTGTAAAATGCCGCCCTTGTATGCAGTAACGTTAAAATATAAGCTTTTAATAAGCTCTTGCTATTTTAATGTATCGGGTATTTATGCTCCTGAGGGGAGAAAGTACCAGAAAGTTATCAAAAATCATCGGTGTGGAAGTGAAAAGAAACTACTCGAATTCATACATATATATATATATATATATATATATATATATATATATATATATATATATATATATATATATATATATATATATATATAACCAAACTATGAACAAGTTCAATATAAACACATTTTTAAAAATGTAACCAACTTTTCTGTTACAGTCTTATACGCTAGCTTCACTTATTAGATTGGGTTACACCAACAAAGATTAAGCTTTAATCTGGATTAAATCTAAAGTTTATCAAAAGCTCTACCACACTTTAAACCTTGTTTAAATAAATAATCAGGCTTGTATTTAAACCTAATTTTATTTTCACAGTAAAATCTGATTAACATTATTCCCTCCTACGATACGGTTAAGGGCTCCGATATGATACAATATTGATATTAATAGTTTAAACAACAGTTTTAACCTTTATTTATTCCTTGTTTCATCACACTAATGAAGATTAACATTAATATAGGTTGACACAGGGACTTGTACGGCGAACGTTCCGCATAAACGGATTTAAAAAGGTGTTATTGTTGATATGGTGAAGTTTTCTGTAACAGTTATTTAACATTTATGGAAGGAGGGAAGGATTAAAATAACTAATTAAATAATTACCTAGTTAACTTTTTTTTTTTTTTTTTTTTTACTAATTAACTAATTCATGACATCAGCTTACTGTTCATTTTGTTGTACCAACTCGTACTAACTTATTGAGATGTGTTTGTTACAAATGTTACAATCAAACAAATCATTACAAATGCTACAATAATAATAATAATAATAATAATAATAATAATAATAATAATAATAAAAAGTGTAATCCCTGCTGAAAAAGACAATAGAACTCATCATATAATTTGTAATGGTTTTAATGGTTATAACAGGAATTATATTGGTTTTAATGGAAACTGTAACGATCCCTGTGGGTCTCTACTAGTAATTTCTTGCCTACTATTGATAGCATGTTATGTCTAGTGGATATCATTAAGGACCAATAATGGTAATGGTAATGGTTTTAATGGTTAACAGCTGATGGTTTGTAATGGCATTTGTAGTGGAAACCACTAGAATTTCTGTGATGGTTTCTATTGTTTTTTTTTCTTCCCCCAGCAGGGATCATTTATATGATGTTTATTTAACATTGATGGAAGGAGTCTCCAGTGTCAGAGCTTTGTAACGGTCAGATGTAAAGCTGTAACTTTAAGTTTTCCGACATCCTCAGGACAGAAGAGTTTACACTTTGCGGTTTCTCTGTAACGTGACAAGCTGCGTGAAGTAACGACTGTTTATAGCTGCTATAACTCAAGTGATAAAAGGAACTGTCTCATGGATGTTCCACACCATTAAATGTAACTAGAAACGGATAAAAAGTATGACATGTTTGGTTTTTTTTTTTTGTTAAATTTTTAAGAAAATGTAATTGTTGACAAATTGCTGCGCTATAAGACGAATAAAACACCACAGGATGTGCTGTTGTAGAAAAAGAATTAATTTCAGGGAGGTAACAGTAACTCCACTCCATCAGACCACCCTGTCACTAGGTATTTCACTATAATCACACCACATAGAGTGTTTTATTACTTAATTAAATTGTGATGAAGGAAAGCATCAATATATTGTACGTCCAACACAGCGTGACGTCACACATCATCTTTTTAACCTTTAATGAGTCTGCGTGAGTGTATTTGTGAGTGTACAGGAGGTCCAGCAGGTGGCGCTGTGTGTGTACTAATACAGGTATTCAATTCACCTACTCAACAAATCACTTGATCGAACACTATTAGCTGTTGTATGTTCATTTTGGAGTACTTCCCTTCCTTTTACACCCACATATATTTTCTTTGCTTGATAGCTTTTTTCATATCCTCCGTATTATTTTGTTGTTAGTTTGTATTTAACATTGTCACGTTGTTTGCTGAAAGATTCGATTTATTCTTCTTGGTGTCGTTGGAGTCCTCACTGTAGAAATTGATCAAAAACAACAACAACAGAGTCCTGTAGTTTCTCCAGTTTGAGTGGAAAACTAGAATTTTAATTGTACACAATTCATTTGGAGACATTTAATGGGTGTCAATATTCTTTCTATATATCTATATCTCTATATCTCCATATATCTATCTATATATCTATATCTCCATATATCTATCTATATCTCCATATATCTATCTATATCTCCATATATCTATCTCTATCTCCATATATCTATCTCTATCTATATCTCTATATCTCCATATATCTATCTCCATCTCCATATATCTATCTCTATCTCCATATATCTATCTCTATCTCCATCTCTATCTCCATATCTCCATCTCTATCTCCATATCTCCATCTCTATCTCCATATCTCCATCTCTATCTCCATATCTCCATCTATATCTCCATATCTCCATCTATATCTCCATATCTCTATCTATATCTCCATATCTCTATCTATATCTCCATATCTCCATCTATATATAACCTGATTACATTGTTCAGGAGTAAAAGCACACACACACACAGATGATTTTGTTAAAGTAGGTTTATTTGTTACACACTGATCTGCTACAGCAGTATTGCATAGAACACGACTGATGGCGTTATTTACAGGACAGGTAAAGGTCCATCAGGTAAAAAAAACACACTGGTGTAAATTTCGGTGTACTCGTCTCATACAGCGCTGTGTGTTTATATTGCACTTGGGACAGGAGTTTACAATTGTATCAGGATAATTCACTCAAAGTCGTATTTAAAAACACTTCCAGGCTGTAAATACGACGCTTAAAGCTAGTCACGGCTTCACTGCTTGCGAAAATAAACCAGGATTATGTAAAGAATTGAAAGGTTTTCTGAGATCATGCTTTCTTTTTTTTTCCCCCGTTGCTGTGAGTCATGATCGAGGCGGTTTCAGATCTCTGTACATTCATTCAGGAGATACAACAGGCAGCTTTGCTCTTCATTCATGTCACGGTTAAAAAAAAAATAAATAAATAAAAATAAAAATTCCTGGGATCTTAAATAAAACGAAATGTTATGTTGAACAGAACTGTAAATTTCTAAAAACACATTACTGACATTATAACAGTAAGGCTTCAGAAATTACATACTATTATAATAATCATGATCATTATTTCAGTGTGAAAACAGTGTAAAGGAGCTGCCAGATCAACTGAGGATGAGGACTCGCATAAAGTACGCCATTTAAAGAACTTCATACAAATACTTATTTATATATATATATATATATATATATATATATATATATATATATATATATATATATATATATATATATATATATATATATATATATATATATATATATATAAATAAATATATAAAAACCATGTATACTCTCCATTCATGAACTATTTACACACATGATGTAATTATTACTCAGAAGGAAGTTAAGGTGAGAGATTCTGTGCTACAAAATGACAACAAATGAAATATTTATTCTTAAATAAAAGCAATAAATTATCACTCAGTGTTTGGTCTTTAATAGACCAAGAAAAAAAAAAAAACCCCAGAAAGAAATATATACAAATGTTTGTGCTCACAATAAACAACAACAACAATAACAACAAAAAGTTGAAAAGCTTTTGAACCAGCAGGTGATCACACGTCTGCTTTCTGGTTTCGCTCAGGACGTTACTCAGGACAGGAGTCTAAACTCGAGTCGGGTCAGGTTTCTGCCTCATGACAGCCAGGAGGAGGAGGAGGAGGATGTTTGTGAGCCTGCGTTGCAGGAAGAATGTTAATAAAATAATAACCCGTATCTGTTCCTGCGTTCATTTTTAAATCCAAACTGAATCGTCAACCAAATGAACGCACAGAGAGAGAGAGAGAGAGAGAGAGAGAGAGAGAGAGAGAGAGAGAGAGAGAGAGAGAGAGAGAGAGAGAGAGACAGAGAGAAGAAAAAGCATTGCAGGATTCTAAGCATTACACATGAAGATACTGTGGTTCAGCATGTGAGTCCTGAGCAGAAGGGCATTTTTTTTAATATGAAGCTCCGCCCCCAATCCACACTGATTGGTTGAGAGGGGGAAACAAGCCCTGGGGCCTCATTCTGGGGGGGTTGGGCTTAGCATTTTCTCTCTCTCTCTCTCTCTCTCACACACACACACTCATTTCAACGCAGCCTTTTCCACAACTTCCTCCATCCATGCGACAGTGTTCAGGCTTCAGCTCCTCCTCCTCATTCGGCTCCCTCCCTTCCCCCCTGACTATCTCCATCTCCTCTCTCAGGATAAAACACCGCACCCACATCATCCACATCCCCGTACTCTCCAACAGCACTTTTCCACAGGAAAGGGTGGGTGCTCCGAATCCGGGACTAGCCGTAAAAGTAGGAGGAGTTTCTATGCAGGGTTTAGGGATGGAGACTAGCTCAAAATCCTTTTTGGTTCTTCTGAGACACAGCGAGTTTGTCGCAGTGATATTACGTGAACCATCGAAGCCAAAGCTGCCAATATCAGACCTGCTAACCTTCACGTCTTTTGTGATGGAGCTCTGCATTTTAACCTCGCAGTACGCTGTAATGAATTATCAATCGAAAGTGCAGCAAAAGAGCAAACTTCATTAAAAAAAAAACAAAAAAAAAACACGCCAACTGAAGCGAACCTGGAATGATTGACAGTTGCGTACGTGTTTAGAGTTCCCTGATATGAACCGGCACTCTTTGGAAGCCCCGCCCCCCTCCTGCTGTCTCACATTAGTAATCACGTCGTGATTTTCCAGCTCGAAAGACGAGGCGTTCCCGATTTCGGCCACGGAAACAGAGAATGCTTCGAGTTCATTAAAGTGAAATAAAAAAAAAAAAAAACCTATCAATTTGTTTGATTTAGCGAACATTAGACACGTGTATAGCTAACATCAATTAAATATGTTCATTAAGGACGCATCAAGATTCTACTTCAGGTTTTTTTGTCTGAAAGAGAAAAAAGGCTGAATATTTTGACCGGAAATAAAAGATTAAACAGATCTACAGCGAAGTGTCAAATCTAACGCTTTACAAATAATTTAATGTTAATGATGGATTCTGCCATTTTATTGAACATACGGTATAGTGCACTTCATGTAGTGAGCATCTATAGTGAATAAAAAGTCGACTGGGACTTAAAATCCACTTTTTTTTTTTTTTTTTTTTTTTTTTTTTAAATGTGGATCTTGAGTAAGAAATTTATGTCTGTCCCACCGGGATTTTGTGATCGCAGAAATTAACGTAAAATCACGCAAACGCCGCAATATTCTGAGGAGCTTGCAATTTTTCAAAATTGTCGCGTCATCAAGACACACATTCAGCCAAAGTCCTCTTCGATTCACGCGAGTACAGCTAAAAGATCTCATTTACCAACAATCACCCTGAAAGACCGTGCAAAACTACAACTTTTTGTGCAACTGCAATTTCACAGATTCAAGTAGTTTTCCCCCAAAAAAACCCCGTCCCAAAAAAAACCAAACAAAAAAAAAAAAAAAAACACACAAACTTTGTAAACTTGTATTGCAAATTTTGAAAAAAGGCTGCAGCAAAATCAAACATTTTTGGCCGCGACAATCGCAAAAAACACTCCGCGAAATATCGTACGGACTGTTACATAGCATCAAATATCCGTGAGAAGAAAACACTACTGTAGGGTAAATAAATAAAAACAAATCTAAAAGCTCAGTGGACAAGACATTGGCTTTCTGATCAGGAGGTTGCGAGTTCAAATCCCAGCACCGCCAAGCTACCACTGCTGATCAGTTCCCTTAACACTTAACTGCTCAGTTGTGTGTGTTCATATATTTATATTAAAAAAAAACAAAACAAAACAAAAAACACTCGGGCGTCTGCCGAACGCCGTTAATGTAAATAAATGTTTGATTATTCTAAATTGTGCAGAAAATGTAGGATAGGTTCACTATCGCTATTTCTAGCTCCGCCCACACGTCCCTGTTCAGGTTCTGTTAATACTGTGTGAGAAGGGGAACGGTACGACACAAACGGCAAGTGATTAAACATGAGATCAGGGATTTGCTACCGTACCACACCGTCCCGTGGAAAAGATGAAACATAATAAAAACATGTCTCACAAACCGCTTCATACGTCATATAAAGTCTCAGGGCCCGAGGCCGCAGATCCGAGGACTGGATTCAGAGAAGATAGTGTACAAACATCTGCAAACATGGCTTATTTAGAAGACTGGGATTTCTACTAGAGTAAAAAAAAAAAAAAACAAAACAAGCACAATCTGATTAGAAAAGAGAAATAAGGAGTCTGTGTGTCCACAGTGTGCACATCCACCATCGCTAGTCTTCTAGTCTTCATCCTCCGTTTGTAGGCACTAAAGTTCACAATGGGGTTTGACCGTCGGGGGGGGGGGAGAAAAATGTACATGTGCACACAAAAAAAAAAATGTAATTCTTCGTCCTTCAAGAAGAAACGGATCTTTCAGAGCAGGCTGGGAGTGACGTGTGAAAGTTACCGGATAAAAATAAGAAGAAATGAAAGAACGATTGCTCTTGGATTTTGAGAGGTAGCGTGAGTGTGTGTGCATGTCATGATCCGTCATAATCACTGATATAACGTGTTGTGATATAATGCTTGAGGAGTACTCACAGGATCAGTTAATAAAAATTAAATAAAAGCTCTTTCTCCTCAAAAGTGATCCATTTCAATATTGTTTTACAAACTTCATTATAAATAAGCATCAGTGGTAATACTTTGTCGTGTTCGTTCCCTGCATATACGTGTCTTTGCTTAAACAGGAAAAGAGCGATGTGCATCCTACAGTGTGTGTTTGTGTGTCTGACGTTGGTTTTTTTTAAATTTTTTTTTTTTTTATATAAATATCAGTTCTTTGTATAAATATAGATTTAATCACATTAAATTAAAAAAAGCTTTAAAAAAAAAATCGAAAGTTTCATTCAGTGTAAATATGAGGATGGCTTGAGGCGGGCGGGGCACGTGAGGATCACGAGCTCACCAGGATGTCCATGATGCTGTCGAGGTCGGCCAGGCAGAGCTGCAGGTTCGACGGGTTCTTCGGGCCGTCTTCTCTCGGCGCGGAACACGCAAGAACCGAGATTTCCGACGAGTCGTACATGGACGTGTCGATGTCCTCGAAGATGTCGTCGAGCTGCAGGTCCTTCAGGTAGCCGATGGAGTTCATGATCTCGAACGTCCCGAACAGAGAATCGGGCGACTTCGCGGCGTCCGCCTCGTCCGGGAGCGCCGGAGAAGGAGGAGGTTTACTCTCGACGAGGTCCTTGAGATCTTCAGCGAGCGTCAGGTAGGATGAAGATGGTGGTGGTGCGGACATCGGTCCAGAGAGAAGTGAAGCTTCTACAGATACAGGTGGGAGTTCGGGGACGTGGCGTGGGGTGGGTGGAGGAAACTGAGAAGGTGAAGTGGGAAGCAGGGCGTCTCCACCCTCCAGCCACATCTCCTGCTGGATTTGGCGCAGAGTGTTGGCCAGCAGCACCGAGCGGTGAAGGCTGGGCTCGGCACATTGCTGGCAGTTCTGCAGTTTGCTCAGGCACAGATTCAACACCAGCTGCCTCTGCTGTGGATACGGGAGATCCAGCGCAGACTCCATATACTCGCTCAGTTTACGCTTCACCCCACGGCCCAGACTGTACACACACACACACACACACACACACACACACACACACACACACACACACACACACACACACACACACACACACACACACACACACACACACACACACACACACACACACACACAGAGAGAGAGAGCAATGCTGTGAGTGCAATGCAACAACCACAACCTCGGGCACGTTCACATATACAACAATCTGCTACACCACAGCGCTGCTTAATTCTGGATTCTGATTGGTCAAACTGTGTCGGTTAGTTTTCTCTAACAGAAGCTCTGACACCAGCCCAGGTTTGTATTAATGCGCTCGTTCTAATACGTTATCGTTTCTATAGCAACGGCTCATTCACAGGGACTTGTACAGGATGCGGGCCACTAATAATAATAATAATAATAATAATAATAATAATAATAATAATAATGAACAGATATGGTGACGTTTTCCTTTTCTACGGAGACGTTTACGGAAGGAGTCTCCAGTGTCGGCGCTTTGTATCAGCTCTTCGGGACGGCGATGTAAGTGACAGCAACGCTTCACAACAGCCGATGGATAAAACGATGTATGGCGCCGTTCGTTAATAAATAGAAATTGTGATCGTTGGCATGTTGCTGTGGTGGTGTAAGAGGAATAAAACACTTGGGGACGTGCCGTCATGGGAAAATAAATCAACTCCCGGGTGGTAACAGTAACTCCGCTTCATCACATTTCGTACATCATCGCAACGCCATTAAAATCTAATAATTAAAAAGTACATTTTAAGGGATGTATATAACAGGGTATAAAACTCTGATCTCAGTCGCTCCTGTGTTGATGCCGAACGGTGCTGGCTGGAGGTGTTGAGATGTAAAGATAAACAGCGCAGTACTGATTATTCCTCATACACACAAACCATCTTCTACTCTCTGCCACGATGAGATCGTTTTTTGTTTTTTTCCTGCGTATATATACAGCTTTGTTTTTCAAAGTAAACATGTGCGAGCGTTAGACCGGTAGCTACAGCGTGACCAGCGTGTGCTGGTGGAAATGGTCGAGGCTGTCCACCCCTTTCTGCGCTCGCTGTAGTGTGGGCGGCTCAGCCTCCTCCATCTATCACGCTGCTGCACACAGGAAGACATCATCCCCCACAGCTCCGACCGCAGACTGCACCGCTCTGTGCTTCACTGCAGACACCACAGAAGCCCCGAGGAGCCTCGCCTTTGTGTTCTCACCAGCAAAAAAAAAAACAAAAAAAAAACATCGTTTCAGCTATTCGACTAATCTGCTACTCAAATAATCAAGTACCGAAAGAAAAGAACGGGTGTTCGCCGGGTTTCCTGTTACACCGTGAATCTGTAGTGCGGATGTGCCAACATTACCAACAAGGAATTCGTAGCAGGCAGAGAGAAGCAGACAAAACAAAACAAACCAGTATCACAAAACCCTTTAGCGTGTGTCGGTGTAAAACGGCTAATTTCTCTTTCCGGGAAAAACAACGAGGCAAAACGTCGCTAAGTCAAGTCAAAGTTTCTCGTCCTTTCCCCTTCGGTGACTCACATTTCAGGGAATTTTATTTGAATTTGGACTAAGATTTTTTTTTTTATGTTATATTGTTGGGGTTTTATTTTTTTAAGGTGTCTTCCAATTTATCGTAGCATTCAGTCAGGAATCGTAAACGCTACAGATAATCCGTGAATATTGGCACCTCTGCATAGTGAACATACTAAACATAGCAAGACCGGGGTAAGCAGGGTGATGCGGTGCCAATACTTTTAACCCTAATAAACCTAGAGGGAATGTTGTATGCAAACACGACAAGTCCATCTCTCTCACAGCGGCAGATAAGAGAAAGTGTCGAGGATGTCTGGAATAACAGAACTCAAATTTTCATGATATTTGCATATGCGTTTTCGTTTCTTCTGTCGTGTCCTGGAACCTTGTGTCACTTGAAGTATAAAAAAAAGGGGGCGGGTCTAATGTAATTTACGGCACATATTATTTTTGTCTATATATATATATATATATATATATATATATATATATATATATATATATATATATATATATATATATATATATATATATATATATATTTAAACTCCATTAAAAAGGTGATGTATTAATGATCGGTTATCGTTCCTGAAACGTATACGTTAACACGTTTTCTGAAACCTCCAGAGGTGTACAGTGTTGATGTGAAGAGCATGAAGTCTGAAGTTTAGATTAAATGTACATAAATATTTATGTAAAAGCTTCAGGGCTCCAACAAAAAAAAAAAAAAAAAAAAAGCAGAAAGTTTGTCTTCGGCTTAAGGAACACGGCCCCGTATCTCCACCTAATTATTCTACGGTGGCGGTGAGCCTGACACGCTGGAGCGCGTGTGTGGATGGAGCTCGGGCCGTGATCTAAATCGAGACTCCGACATTAGATTGGTCTCCCCGGTCTGTTCGCCATGGCAACGGCGACAGACGAGAGGATGGAGATTGAGTGGCGTGCGGATTTGGCTCGGCTCGGCTGTCGAACACGAGGAACCCGACAACAACCGACTCCTCAGAGTCACACTCGACAAAAGGATCGGCGGAGACGTTTCCTAACACGCTGATCGTTCACAAACATGACACACACACACACACACACACACACACACACACACACACACACACACACACACACACACACACACACACACACACGCGCGCCTCAACAGCACTCCTGATGAAACAAAAACCAAACTTCGTCCAAAACAGATGGGAAACACAACGAAGCTACGTTCACACATAGTGATTTTTTTTTATCTCTGCAAGTTACCAGTCGCTGTACTATGAAGTCACCAGTAGGCGTTCCTACCACTGGTTGCCGTGGTAACACTCATCAGAGGCTGGCCCTTGCCTCTAAAATCAAAAACGTTCTGTAGGGACAGCGTTTGTATATAAAACTCGCCAGTGCATATACGCATCATATCCTGTGAGATGAAAGAGCGTGTGCGCTTTCGCAAGCAATCCAGACTCTCAGGCAGCACGGCGGATCACAAATCACCTCCCAGTCCCTCTGGGATTCCGCGATCGACGCGGATTTTCCGCAGGTCTGGGCCGAGACGCGTCACGTGACGTCATCACGACGCGCGTTCAGTCAAAGCCCTCTTCGATTCACGAGTGTCGAACACGAGTACAGCTAAAAGGTCTCGTTTACCGACAAACATCGCTGTGAAAGACCGTGCAGAACAATCAGACAATTGAATTTTCGGAAAAAGCCGCAACAATCACAACAATACTCCGCGAGATCCTGTATCATGCTCTCTCCTGTCTTCACTCCCACTGGTAGTCGCTGCACTAAATCGCTCCAAAATTTGCAAAACCTTTCCTTGACTTTGTCGGGTCTCTGGACACGCCCACATCGAGTCGCCGCTCACGTCGGCAGCTCTCGTTCTCCGGTCTCTTTGTTCGACGTGAGTCGATGCGCACGTGAAGAATGTGGCGTCACTTGGAGCTGAGAGAATTTCATACAAAACTGAATAAAACTCGCGTCGTTCGTCACGACACAGATGTCTGATTCTTATTATCGAAACGAAAGCAAAGCAAAACGATTCAACCAGATCGGTTTTGTTCATTGGTGCCAATTTGTGCTGTACAGAAAACAGTTTACACCTTCATTACTTCATTCAATAACTCCTTTATTCCACTCAGAGCAGTTTGAATTTATGACTAATAAACATGTCCTCTTACTGTGGCAGCAGGAGATACCCGGTCCAAACTCTGTGATTAATACAGCGCTTGGACATGCCTGAATATACAGAGATAAGGATCTGGACTTATTTTACCTACAGCTGGCTGTTCACAAAGCTTCCTGTTTCTTTACACCACAGGGACAGGAAGTAGCCTTTATCACCACCACACACTGTCCTTTTCACTTCTCCAAGAAACATTCCTCCACGCTGTCTACAGAACGAATAAACAAACACCGTGTGCGTGTTGAGATGCTACAGTAAATTAATCAGTGACAGGGTGATGAAGCGGAGTTACTGTAACCTCGGAGGAGTTGATTATTTTCCTATAACAGCACGTCCTGAAGTGTTTTATTCCTCTTACACCACAGCAATCTGGCATTATAAATCATGTATTAATTAAATAACGACACCTCACACTTTTTTATCCGTTTATAGTTACGCTTAAAGTTCGTGAAACAGGTTCTCAATCACGTTATAGCAGCTATAAACGGTCGTATCCCGACTTTTAAAGGTTACGAAGATGTCGGAAAAACTTCTGACTGTTACAAAGCGCCGACACTGAAGACTCCTTCCAGAAACGTTACACAAACATTTCCTTATTTCACCAGATCACCTTCTTGGGGGGGGGTGAGATGAGTTAAAACTTCACATGAGGAACTTTCTGTAACTTCTAGAGATAAGATCAGACGCTCACATGCTAGCTCGGTCACATCACTGACGGTGATTTGACCAAAGAGAAAGATCAGATCAGCCACATCAGATGTATATTTTCAGCTTACGTGGTGTCTGAACTGAGCGACAGTCACACCGACATCCGAGCACACGGTTACTTTTAAAACATTTAAACTGGGAAATATTTTCAGAATGATGAAATCAGGTAAACGGTGGCTTCGTAAACTAAATGATTAAACGTTACACGTGGAAGAGGACATCTGGAGCGACATCGTCGACCTGTCTTTAACACGTTCTTGATTTACTTTATTAAGCCGTCGAGTAGGAGAGTGAAAAAAACAGGGCAGAACGTGACTGAAGGAGCCGGCACGAGATCTGGCTACAGTACCCGAAAACTATCGTGTGTGAAAAGAGGAAGAAACACACGACTCTGAAAAGCTTGCATGACAGAAGGAGAAGTTGAGGAGAGGGAAGAGCGAGCGCAATGGAGGGAGGGAGAGATGGAGGGAGGGAGGGAGGGACGGAGGGGCGGAGAAAAGTCTAGCAAATCTTCTGCCAGGAACCAACGAGAAGTCAGATGCTGACAAGCAGGAAGTCCTTATATGGGCAGAGGTGATAGACACTAAGAGACAGTAGTGAGTCAGAGCGGTGAGACAGGAAGTTAGTCACCTTCCACCATGGTGCACAAGTTTAACGGCGTGACTATTAAACATTTTAACTGCTCTTATGTACATCAGATTTTACACATACATACATATATATACATATACACATATACATTATATACATATATACACACACACACACACACATCTCCATACCAGCAATCAGCATCAATACTTTGACTAACATCAGTTGTACTTCAGGAACGTTGAATGAGCGCAGCAATTTACCAACGATTACAATTTTTGTAATCACAAAACTGTGGAGCGTCCGTGAAACAAATTAGTTCCTATTGTCACTTACGTCATAGCAGTTATAAACAGCCGTTCCCTCACCGGCCTCTTTTACCTCATAATAATAATAATAATAATAATAATGTTTAATTTGTATAGCGTCTTTCCAGATCTCAAGGACGCTTCACAGTCAATAACAATACAGTATAACAATCAAACGTGTCATATTTGCCCAGACAATGCAGTTGCATAGTTACAATAAAATGCTATAAATTTCACCACATTAAGTTAATAAGACAAAAAATTTTTAAAAAAATAATCAACACAGTTTATCATATTACTGAGAAACCGCACTCTGTCCTGAAGACACTGGAGACTCCTTCCATAAATGTTACATCATCTCCTTATATTAAAAATAATAACAATAATAATAATAATAAATTACCATATCTACATTTTTCAATCCGTTTATGTGGCGCGTCTGCAGTACAAGTCAATGCAAATGAGCAGTTGCTATAGAAACGATAAAGTATTAGAGCTCTTATAATACTGAAAGTCAATCGACACCTTCTGACCAATCAGAATCCAGAATTCAACAGAGTATATCGGATACCGTGAAAATTTCGTCAAGTATCGCGATACGATATATATATATATATATATTTTGCCATATCGCTCCAGCACTAAAAATAACTTGGTAGACAAAATTTTTACTTCAGCAACTGCAAAAAAAAAAAAAAAAAAAAAAAAAAAAAAATTTAAAGTTCACTAATGGAATCAGTCATCAATCTATCTATTTTTTTATTTATTTATTTTTTTTTTTTTTGAACCTCCAGGAGCGCCATGTTACGTATTTGTGTGGACTCGCACATGGGAGCTGAAACAGGGTTTTGTTTGCGACATACATTATATATTTAATATTTGTGTGGATTTAACAACGAACAGAAGTGTTAAAGTTTAGTGGATTAAATGTTAAAGGAGCGATGAAGTGCAGCGGCTCCCGCGCAGAGAACGCTATAACGGCTAGCGCGCGAGCTGTAGAGCGCTAAGTCGGCTAGCTAATAACTCCACAAAAATCGGGCGCGAGACGCGCTTCTACATCTATTTAAAACCTGACGCGTTAAAGCGAACACATTTAATCGGGTCGATTTAACGACCGACGTTACTTCGTGTGATAATCAGTTTGTATGTTTCTCTGCCTATATTTATGTATATTTATATAAATGTTTACCTTTCTGAGGAAAGGGCATCTCCTTGGCCGGGTTCAACTTCCTTCTCCAGCACAGAATCCACGTCCAGTCGACACAAAGAAGTTGCTTTACCTTTCATGGACGCATTCAGTGATAAAATCTCCCTTTGTCCCATACCATAATGTTTCTTTAAACCGGGTTCACTCGCGGTATAAAACTTCCGACGGCGCGCGCGCGATGAATTAAAGTCAGCTAGTTAGCTAGGTGTAAAAGTAAAACTAATCAGCCCGACGTTTTCGATTTAGTCGCTACATCCTTGATCAAAATAACTTCTTTTTTTATATATATATATGTACATATAGTTATATGTATATAATACTTATTTTAATTCTCGCTAAACTTGAGCTACAAACATTCCTCTCGGAACCGGAACGTCGCCGAACACCGAACTTGTTCTGAGTGTGTGAGAGAAGCTCCGGGAAAAACAGCCCAGCTGATTGACGGTCGTCGCATGGAAGAGCGTTGATTGGCCCTATGAAATCTTGAAGTCTATGAACTTTCGCGCTGATTGGCTCAATTGTATCTCGAGCCCGCCTAGTAACTGCGTATAATTGGTTGCTCGCCTCACGACTCTTTTCTGATTGGTTACTCGGTTCCTCCCCTCAGGCTTGCGCACGTGACTGTTCACTGCGCCGATAATTCAGGGTTTTTTTATTTTTATTTTTTTTAAATGTAAACGAAACATAAATAAACATATATATTTTGATGTAATGCACAGACATCGGCGCAACTGTTTACTCCATAAACAGTATAACAGACATCTTGTGTCTTTTTCTTTTTTTCTTCCCTCGAAGCCCGGGCTGGAGATTTAAACGCTGGCGTAAGAGCGCTGACGTATCTGCCTACGTCATCTCGTGTAGTATTCACGACTTTAAAGGTGAAATAGTCATGTTGCTGGTGTTTTTTAAAATTATTTTTTTATATAAATTTCTTACTTATATAAATAACCTGGCAGATGTATTAATGTAAATATGTTAACATAAAAAATATAAAGCTTTAATCCGTGGCCTCAGCACAAGCGGCTGAGAAAACTCCCACTGGAAAACTGACTTCCACAGTAGATCCTGGGGGGCAGAGCTTCGTGAACATAGGAATGGAGCGGGTATTTAGTGAAGGGGGATGGGTTAGTGAAGGGGGATGGGTTAGTGAAGGGGGATGGGTTAGTGAAGGGGGATGGGTTAGTGAAGGGGGATGGGGGGGCTCAAGGATCAAAGTTCTCAATATGGCAGAACTCCTGGAAGTTAGCGGTTAAAGCTAATCACAAATAAAGTGTAATTTTATTCCTAATATGTCTTTTATTATTAAACTACCAGCACAACTGAATAAAATGTTAATATTCCCGACATAACGGTCTTGTTTCCGATTAAATTATTACTATTAAAAACTATGTTTTGACTAAAAAAAAAAAAAACTTAATAGTTGGTTTCTGCTGGGCAGCCATGTCTTTCTGTTGCATAGCAACAGAGTTCTCACGACTCGAACCACCTGATCTGCGATTATATCGTACGGTTTATCAGCTAGCTCGTCCCTGTTCCTGTACTAGCCACAGTGTATAAAGAAATATTTGAACTTGTTAAATGTTTTGATCAAACTGGTCTGAAAAGCGGCGATCGCCTCGACAGATTTCATCGCATTCTGACTATACAACAACTGCTAGCTATCGTTATCGTTGCTATAGTAACAGCTCGTTCGCGGGGATACGATACGAACAGGAACTAGCTTGCCGTTATCGATGCTAAATGTCACTGTGAATGGATGAAAAGGAGGCCGTTTTTTAATTTTAATCATATTCATCCTGAATAAAATGCATGTTCAACAAAACCACACAGGAAAAGTTTTAATTTGTGCTTTTTTTATTAAAAATGTTATAAAAATGCTACAATGCACATATAAAACGTTTTTATGCTCTACTCTAGATTTATATCATACTTAAGAATGAAACCGACGTAAAGCAGAGAGGAATTACATCCACTCAAGTTAATGTACTGTAATCGTTTCGTCTTTTTAACTATAAGAATTGGTTTCAGAATCGATGACTGAATTGAAGTTTCTGTAAATAGGAAGACAATCGTTAAAACCCTGTCCTCTTTCTGACAGTCAAAAATACAAAGTTAAAGTCAATACTGTACTTTAAAATGTGCTCGAACACTTTGTGCATAGGAAGTGTATTGCGACACTCAATGCATAGGATCAGAGAAAGTGTACAGCTCATTACGAGGCTGCGTTTAGGCAGCAGGCTGCAAAACACGACATCAGATTCAGGATTTCTTTACCTGATCAGAGACTTTATAATGAAAGGCGGCCGAAAATAAAGCTACGACTGAATTACGTTATCTTCAGATCTGTAGATGTGCATCAAAATAGTGGGACATAATGGTAAATGCATCACAACTGCCCTTTGCACATATCAAAGGCTTTAAAACCGGCAAATTAATAAATTGCTTTAAATTAAAAACGAACTACCGGTTGAGGGATTTGGGGCGAATCAGGCCCGTGAAGTCTCGTCTGCCCTGAGTTTGACCAAAAAGCCAACACTCAACATGTAAAGTTTGCAACAAATAAATAAAAATAAATTAAAAGTCACTATATAGAATGGGGAAGTTCCCATTATTCTTCATTTGTCGATAAAACAAATATAAGAACTCTATGACTTCTAATATTAAAACACAGGCTGACGAGTTGCCCAGATACTGATGGGAAAAATACGCTGGGTGCCAAAATGCACCTAAAAGTGTGTTACAATAAAAATAAGTCATGCAATGCCATATTCTTACTGACATTTTTGAATGCTGAAAGGAATAAGAAAAAAGAAAAAAAAAAGCCACAACATGACGTCAATAACTGATTTGCGAATCTGTTTAAAACCATAATGTTGCAAACCAATAACAAGTGCACTGTAACAGCTAACAAGCAGTATCCATTGTAAAAATATATATTCATCATTTTACAGTTAGGCAATTCCATCTTTATGAAAATATCTTTTGTATACATCTGGTTCTGCACTCCATCCTGTATGTAGTGTTAATGGACGCAAGAAAGAAATAAATAAAATAAAAAAAAACAGACAAATGGGGGAGGGGGGAAGAGCGTTGAAGAACATACAAAGGGTACGCAAATAAGATAACTGGTCAGCTCATAAAATCAAGGCCATTCTTCAGAAGACACACACTCCTTTCCCTGAAAGGACTGCAAACTGAACTTCCACAACAGGTAGAAAAACATTAAGATGAAAAAGCGTACTAGTCTCAGAGCCGCCTCTCGTCTAAGAGCCGACAATGATCTCCATGATGTGGTCCAGTTCGTTAAGATCAGAGCGGCAGTTTGACGGCGAGTTTATAGACGTCGGCGTGTGAGAGGGACTCAAACTGTCCAGCAGGTCGTACGGACCCATCTTAGGCGCCGTGCTCTGAATGCCTGTGAGCATGGTGTCGAGGTCGTAATACGACGCGTCCACGTCCGAGAACAATTCCTCGAGAGCCGAGTCCGGACCCGAGGCACCGTTCTTGATCTCGAATGTCCCGAAAACTTGCCCCATTGCCTTCGGATCCTCCCTGGAGGAACTTTCCTGTTCGTCATCTTCATCCTCGTCTTCTTCGTCATCGTCGTCTCCTGGACCAAGCCTGGAGCTTTCCCGGGAGTCCTCGGTCTCGTCCCAGCAACGACTCGAGGTCTCCGAGAGACACACGTCAGAGGCAGAGTCGTGCACCGAGACCGAACGCAGCGTCTCGTTCACCACCACCTCCTCCTCGCGGCTGATTCCTTCGTAGCTGATAACCGAGAAGAGCTTAGGCTCGGCTTCCTGCTCCCGTGACCGGCAGAGTACCTCGGTGGCCACCAGGCGCTCGGGTGGGCTCTGGGTCCCGCTGCAGAAGGCCTCGGTGACCACCCAGCTGCCGTCGTGGGTCATCTCCTCCTGGATCTGCCGCACCGTGTTGGCGATGAGCACAGAGCGGCACAGGTTGGGCTCCACTAACATGTGGCAGAGCTGCAGCTTGATGAGGGACATGTCCAGTAGAGACTGGCGCTGCAGACTATACGAGGAGGACACCTTGGCACCGGCCAGGTTCTCGTCCGACATCTCATCATCATCATCGCTGGGAAACTTGCGCTTGGTGCCTTTGGAGAACATGTCTACCCTGGGAAAGAAAGTAAAACATTTATTATAAGTCATATATCTGAACACGTTTCATTGTCTAATCAAACCAAATCATCATATGTAAACAGAGACAGAGAAGCAAGACAAATTTATGCATAATAAAGCTACATTTGGGCAGGACGGGAAACAGGAAACGAGGGTCTTTAGTGTTACCAGAAACTACGGAGGTATCAGTACCTATACTGGTATCAGGTATGGGTGCTCATTTACACCAACTTCCATACCAACATCCAAGACCAGGTGACACTACATGAGGTAATCCTAGCGTACGCTGCCACACCAGTGAACAACATGAAATGACAACGGTCTGGACGTATATCATGACTAACGATTAAAGCAAAGCGAACTGCACAACTGCGTCTTCCTACAACGCAAGTAGTGGAAAAAACACGTACGTGTACTCAGCCTGAATTAAAAAAAAATGGTATTGATCATCCCCATGAAAAACTATTGCCATGTTTACACAGGAACATTATAGTCAACTCCAGAATTATTAGCACCCTTCAAGAGAATGGAAAAAAATGATTCTATTCAATTTTATTTCTATAGCGCTTTTAACAACGTACATTGTCACAAAGCTGCTTTACTGGAATCTCGATACAGATATAGATTTAGATTAATCCTTAATGAGCAAGCCAGAGGCAACGGTGGTGAGGGAAAACTTCCTAAGACGATATGAGGAAGAAACCTTGGGAGGAAGTAGACTCAGGAGGGAACCCATCCTCATCTGGGCGACACCGGATAGTGCGATTATAAATCATTTCTTTTCTATAACTGTGTACTATAAACGGTATTAAGTGTCCAGAAACTATTTACATTTCTAACAAAAGTAAGCATGTTTTTCCTCTAACAACAGTTATTCCTTTTTTTAACAAAAAAAAAAAAAAAAAAAACAATGGCAAAATGATTGACACCTTTTTTTTTTCTTTTTAATATTTCACAAAATCCACAAAATCTACTTTATTAAAAACTCTATTGTCACCTTTGACCAAATATGAACATGTGAAATTCCTTCATTGTCCATCAGCATGGGGTAAAAACATGGTTGTTGACCTGCACAAGTCAACTCATGAATACAGTTCACAGTTCAGTACGGCCATGGTTTAGTTTATTTTTGGGTCGCTCGTGTTTGAGAATCAACTGTTAAGACGCCGCGTTCATTAAAACAAAATGGAGGAGTGGCACAGAAGAAGCTCGTTGCTGGCTTTAATCTCCTTCCAGAGAGTTCGCAATGAAATTTCGCCTTCTGAATCGTCAGCCATGTTTGCTAGTGCGTCGACTTTGTTAGCTTTGGGGGTATTAGTGCTCAGTTGTATTCTATGACCTTTCTGACACAAATCATATACTGCCATAACCAGTAATGTCTTTTAAATTGGACATAAATCAAAAACAAACTTCACAAAAGGAATATCAATGAAGGACTACTGACAAAGCTAGCCAGAGGAGCTCACTAGTGCACGTCTAACCCTACCACCTGCGTCACGTGACCACACAAAAGCAGCTCTTCGTAAGAAAAAAACCCCCAATACACAGCTCCTGAACTTTACAAAACCTCAGTGGAGCGACAACTGGATCTGTGCTTGTGGTCAGATTAGATCAAAATCAAATGTTTTGGCCATGAACACTGTCATCAGGGGCTGAAATACAAGGAAACCTGCCGTACAATATGGCAGCGGATAACTGACGCTTTGGGGTTCTTGTGAAGATTGATGGCGTCATGAATTCTGGAAGGTACCAGAATATTTTATCCTTAAACCTGGTTGCCTCTGCCAGAAGGTTATGACTTGCCCATAGATGGATCATTTATCCTAAATCACATTAAGCATTACAGAAGAGACTCCAGATGGCAATGTTGCCAAATGTTTCGAAACCAGTATTGTGTTAAAATCAAAACATACAGCACCCCAAAAGCTCAAAACGTTACTCATTTTGGGATATATTTTCTAAATATGCATTACGTTTTTGCCCATTCTCCTGAAGCGTGCCAATAATTCTGGACTTCTAAATGCAATTCACAGACTACCAGCAACAGATCACATGTCTGCGTGTTAATCGGTACAGTATATCTGGGTAAATCTAACTTATAATTCAGACTTGACTTTCTGCAGATCTGTAAACGTGTTTTCACCAGGAGTACCGACCCACAATGCTCAGGAAACAAGAGAGGTGTCACATCAACGTCGTACGGTGTTGAAGACGGTCATATAACTGCTCATACCACAGCGCTGCTGGATTCTGGATTGTGATTGGTCAGAAGGTGCTGATTCATCTTCTATAACAGCAGATCGTGCTGTTACTGTTATGACAGTAGTGCAGCTGCACATCACAGGTTTATATTAACGTGCTCGTTCTGACACGTTATCGTTGCCATAGTAACAGCTCATTCACGGGGAAATCGTACAGCAGATGCTCCACAAAAAAACTAATTAAAAGATGTGTGTAATCTTTAATATGGTGAGATTTTCTGTAAGTAGATGTTTAATCAACATTCATGGAAGGAGTCTCCAGTGTCAGCGCTTTGTAACAGACAGAGGTAAAGCTGTGAGTTTCTGAGTAACGCGACAAATTTTCGTCTTATTAACTTCAAGAGAGAGAAAAATGAGAGGCTGGTAAGGGAACGACTGTTTATAGCTGCTATAACATAAGTAAGAACAGGAACTAACTTGTTTCATGGACGTTCCACAACATTAAATGTAACTATATACGAATAAAATTATGATGTGGCGATCTTTAACTAAGAAATTGCAATCGTTGGCAAACTGCTGTGGTATAAGAGGAATAAAACACGTCCTGTTATAGGAAAATAATCCTCTTCTGGGTGGTGTCAGCAACTCCCCTTTGTCACGCCACCCCATCGTTGATTATTTTACTATAGAAACAACACACAGTGTTTTATTCCTTACATAATTAAGTACATCAGGCATTCTTTAGTATTTTCACAAAAGACAAACCAACATGTCTGTTAATTTCACTCATTTCATGTTAAGACTGGTGACTTAACATAATGGAAATGATCTGATTGACCATTAACTTTAATCACACACACACACACACACACACACACACACAAACACATACCATAAACACACTAACACACCACAATTCTAACCCAACAGACCACACGTTATCCAGATACACCGGAGAGGGTTAGGATGAGGGAGAGGGCACAGGGGCGTGTCGCCTACCTGAAGCACGAGTGACATCGCAGCGCTGTAGAGACACAGACCAGAGCGCAAGCTGACACAATGCACAATCACGACAAGACTAAATCAAACTAACTAAATAAAAACTACACATGATCGTCACATTAAAAGTTCTATTCGCACTACACACACCTCATTTTAATACAAACCAATTGGTTAGATCTTTATTATAAGCTCTCGTTGTAGGGGGCGTGGCCATGCGTGAGCATTAGTAGGTCACATGACCATAACATGTAGTCTGTACTGTGCTAAGAACTCAATAACTTACCCAAATCCCCCGGAAGCACTGCTTCTCTGACATGTCATTTTAAACAGCGTCTACATTTTTATTTTTACGCATTTAAACTTTTTCCATGTTAAAATGAGCGAGTGCTTCCTGGAGTGGCTTTATCACAAAGAAAAAGCATCTTTTCTCACAGGACATAATGCAACCTTTACCACATGGGTTATTTCTACTGCGCATTGTATGTTATACGGCCAAAAGTACGTGTATCCCTGAACATCGCATCCATATTTGTGTTTGAACATCCCCTAGCAGATTTATTCACCCCCTTTTTAACCTCCATTCTTCTGGGAAGGCTTTCCACTATATTTTGGGGCGTGGCTGTGGGGATTTGTGTTCAATCAGCTGCAAGAGCGTTAGTGAGATCAGGTGCTGATGTTGGGATGTCGAGGAGGCTCCAGTTCCAGTTCATCCCAAAGGTGTTCAGTGGGGTTGAGGTCAGGTCAAGTTCTTCCATCTTGTCTTCCTGGAGCTCACTTTGTACACGGGGCATCTTCATGCTGGAACAGGTTCGGGCCTCTTAGTTCCAGTGAAGGGAAACTGTAATGCTACAAAGACATTGTTTACATTTGTGTGCTTTCCAACTTTGTGGAAACAGTTTATGGAAGAACCGCATATGGGTGTGATGTTCAGGGGTCCACGTATTTTTGGCCATATAGTGTATATAAGGTAATAATTACATTATCCACCTCCATGAGAAAAACGAATCCAGTCAGAACAATGCTTGTGTCTAGACTCATTCAATCAAATCATCTACCACTGTTTAATCTGGGTATTTCCTCTGAACACAGGTAAGATATTGTTTTGTTATTATTAAATATCATTTAACATGGGGCATTTATTATTAAACGTCTTTTCAAATAGCCCACTGAAGTAAACGGGGGAATTCTCTTGCGACACCGACGTGACGTCAACACGTCAGCATTATCCAGGCCACGCCCCCACTTCCTGACTGTCCCCCTCCCCCACCTTGACGTGGCCGGTAACCGGGCTAAGCTAGCGGTGCACAAAATAGTCCAGAAAAAAAAATAAACAGTAAAGGCATTATACAGTAACACTTTACAGTACGCAACAAGCAACGATGGCCAATTTCCGTTGTAAACATATCCTCAAACTTTACACAGTGTGCATTTAATGTTTAAAATATATGAAAGCCTAGCCGAGTCGGGCTAATGTGAAAACGACAAAGATGGACGCCATTTTAGGGGTTTTTCACGCCAGCTCTCGTGATGGGATGCTAAGCGGTGTATTTTGTACTATTTCACAATATAGTCATGAGTGTAAAAAAAAATACATTCAGTACGTATAAAGAATGCGGACTGATAAACTACAGCTAAACGAACACCGCCTGTAGGACAAGTGGATTTAATGCGCATATCGGGGTAATGTTGAACCCGCGCGAGCGCTCCCACTTCCGCAAACACGCCGTTATTCGAAATCGACCGCGCGGTTCGCCTTGGCGTCTCGCGCGCTCGGGGTATAGAAAGGGAAATAAAACCAAACGCGGACTGCACGCGCGCGCGTGCGAACTTGCACCGGGGGGTGGGGAGGGGGGAGAACGTACCTGGTATGAGTTTATTTCTTTGGTTGATGAGCGTCATGCGCGGTTCTGTAGGCCGGCGGCGTGTTAAAGGTGCAGCTCCACTCCGCCACTCCGGTGTAGTGAGCTAGTCAGCATCCGGCACGCAGGCAGGGCTGATGGGGGCGGAAACTTTCAGCTGCATGGACAGCGGGCCATCCGTGCATCTGCACGTACACTGGTACCCCTCTAACACAAAGCCTCGTGGGATGGGGCACTGGGCTGAGGTGGAGTGGGGTGTATGGGTGGAGGAGTCCCTTCCTGCATCTTTAACCTGAAATTAAAATGGTGTTTCAGAACATCCTGTACCTTAGTAGTCTGGAGAGCAATAGCAAGAGCTTAATTACATAATCAGTGATTTACAGAATTCACACCTGCTGAAAAAACAACAACAACAAAACAATAGAAACCCTCACAGAATTTGTAACGGTTTTAATGGTTATAATGGGAATTGTATTGGTTTTAATGGGAACTCTAATGGTCCCCGTGGGTCTCTACTGGTAATTTGTTGCCTTCTATTGGTGGCACGTTATGTCTAGTGGACACCACTAAGGACCGGTAATGGTTTTAATGGTTAGCTGATGGGTTGTAATAGTATTTGTAGTGGAAACCATTAGAAATTCTGTGATGGTTTCTATTGGGTTTTTTTTCCCCCCAGCAAAATTCTATCAACAAATTACCTATTGTGTCCCAAAATAAATTTCGAAAGAATACATGCACAGAAAAAGAAAAAAAAAGTTGTATAAGCTGCATTATTCCTATGACAAAGTCTAAATAAAATAACAAAAGAGGTATTTATTTTATTTATTTATTTATTTTAAATATCAATATGTAGTGTTGTCCCACCTTGCTGACAATTATTTTGTATCCTGTATTATAATAATAATAATAATAATAATAATAATAAAAATAAAAGTAAATTAATGTAATTTTTGTGTGCATGGTCAACTTATGTGTTATGTGTGTCATTTAAGAGTAAAAACATTAATTTGCATTATTCATGTATTTTAAGTAACAGTAGAGTTCTGCAGGAATGAGTCAGCATTTTAGCACTTCCGGTTCCCTCGTCCCGAAGTCAATGGGTTTTTTAAATGCCTGAAATAAGGTCTGTGGTTAACAGAAGCTCAAGATATTTTCACATCTTATTCTAGGACATAAAATACATCAGTAATACCCCACTCGTGATTTTGTTAAGCTTTTACGTGTCTTGAAAAAGCCTGGGTGCTTAAAAGTGTATAAATGGGACTACGTCATCACGCTGAACAGGAAAACTCCTCTACTACGGCCTCATTGTGTTTATACTCGCGCTCTTGCAGACGTATAGATTTATCAATTTATAGTATTTTCCAATTGTAGTGTTTTTTTTTTTTGAATGAGTTGTGAAGCTTAGTGGTGGTGACGCTGAAGTCATGCGACCCTGGTGTTGTTCGTTTATAGCCTTTTCATAGACTTTAGCTTTTTACTTCAGGTGATTGTATTTATGCTTCAGAATTCATAAAAGTTGTGTTTGTTTGTGAAGATTATCTTGATGAACAAAATGTATAAGAATCGTAACATTTTGTTGGTCACAGAGCTGATTTTCTGCAATAATCCAAAAGCCAGTGGGAAAATCCTGTTGGGTTTTTGTCGAGGGAACCAGGCTGATGCTAACTTCCGGGTTGGCCTACAGAAATACCTCATCCCTGTTACTGAAACCCATTTACCTGTTTACATGAACAAAGTAAAACCAATAAGTCACATGCCGCTATTGAGCCTACCCCTGCAGGCCTTTACACATGAACATCTTCCATGTTTACATTGAGCACATACACTTTTTCATGTATGTATGGATGTATATGTATATTGTATGTATATTGGTTTTGGGTGGGGTTTTTTTTTTGTTTGTTTTGTTTTTTTGCACTATTTGTAATGTATGTTTTTGTGTTTTCCATATGTCCTGCTTAAATTATGCTGGAAGGATTCACAGAGTAAGAATTTCATTGTACTTTGTAACAGACTGTTTCCTTTATATATGACAATAAACTCTTGAATTTTGACAAACAGGAAGTTTCATCATCAAGACCTTTTCTAACAGCATGGCAAAGAGAAAAGTTTGTCCCCTCAACAATTTGATATCTTTCAAATATTGTCAGCATTGCTTGTCTTCATCCGGCTCAACATCTCAACTCTGTTACTCAGATCATAGCTACAAAGAATATATGATTATTTAAAGAATTTCTTTATTTACTGTAAAAACGTTTTTGTCATGATGTTGAAAGCGACATGTTACCAAAGTTAGCATCCTTTTCTGAATAATGGCCAACATTAGCCTGGATCTTCAACCATGTTACTAGCACTCCTGTAAAAACAAGTTGATTTTTGAAGACTGTTGATGTCTCAGTGGTGCTGTAACGGTGGATTGTCCTTCATACTTTCCACATAGCATCATTCTTATTTTATCAAGTGCAAATTTACTCAAATCGGCAGCTAGTGCTGTACAACCCCAATTCCAAAAAAGTTGGGACGCTGTGTAAAACATAAATAAAAACAGAATGCAATGATTTGCAAATCTCATAAACCTGTATGTTATTCACCATAGAACACAGAAAACATATCAAATGTTTAAACTGAGGAAATGGACCATTTTAAGAAAAAAAGAAGGTCACTTTGAATTTGAGGGCAGCAACACGTCTCAAGGGACACATCTCGTTTGCAGCAGGTCATAACAGCAGCTTTTAAATGCAACTTATAATGAATTCTCCAGTTTCAAGATTATTCAACCCCTTCATGGCAAGCATCTTTAGTACTTATTAGAGCACCTATTTTGCTGTTATGACCTTCTGCAAATGAGATGCATAGCCAGGCACCAGCTTCTGGCAGCGTTCCTGAGGAATCTTAGCCCATTCCTCATGAGTAATGGCCTCCAGTTCAGTAATATTCTTGGGTTTGTGTGCTGCAACCACCTTCTTCATATCCCACTGGAGATTTTCTATTAGGTTGAAGTCAGTTAACTGTGATGGCCCTGTAGAATCTTCCAGGACGACTTCTGCAACCAAGCCTTGGTGGAATTTGAGGTGTGCTTGGGATCATTGTCCTGTTGGAAGGTCCAATGACACCCAAGCTTCAGCTTCCTCACAGACGGCATGAGGTTTTCTCCTAGGATTTCCTGATACTTCAATGAATCCATCTTGCCTTCCACACGCTGCAGGTTTCCAGTGCCAGAGGATGAAAAGCAGCCCCAGAGCTTCACCAGAGCCATCACCGAGCCTTTCTTCATTCTTCTTTCTCCACACATACCGCTGATCCATCGTGCCGAAAAGTTCCAGTTTTGTTTCATCGCTCCACAGAATAAAATCCCAAAACTTCTGTGGCTTATTTATATGATTTTGAGCCAATTTTACTTGTGATTTTGGGTCACTAGTGGTGTACGTCTTGGAGTTCTGGCATGGAAACCTTCTGTGTTTAGTACGCACCATACTGTCCTCACTGAAAACTCAGTGCCTGTTGCCACCAAGACTTGCTGCAGGTCTTTTGCAGTCACTCGAGGGTTCTTCACAACCTGCTTTCCCAGAAATCTGGTTGCAGCCGTCGATAGCTTCCTTTTTCTGCCCCGTTCAGGTATTTCATGTATTTTCTGTCGCTAACCAGTTCAGGTATTTCATGTGTTCCAGCTCAGGCACATCTGGTGCAACTAATGAAGCCCTTGATTAGTTGCACCAGGGGTGCATGAGACAACACCTGTTATGCATATTTGTGCTGTTGTGAGGGATTCTATTCAGGGGGTTGAATAATTTTGAGATTGCAGAAGTCATTATAAGTTGCATTTTCAGTTGAATTTGGGGAAACCGCTTGAAGCATTCATTGTGTTGAACTATTGCAGTTGTTTTTGTTTGATTTGTTCATTGCAAACAGCTGAACGTCTGTAAATTTTGACAATAAACCTGATTTGCAATGGGGGTTGAATAATTTTGATTGCAACTGTATATATATATATATATATATAACATTTCATTTTCGCTTTTCTCCAAATTCTCCTGCTTTTCCTTTATTTATTTATTTATTTATTTATTTATTTTTCTTTCCTCCCCCTTTTTCTCTCCTTCCCTGTGAATCTTGTTGAAGAACTCTTTTCCTCACGCTGACAAGGCCTGAGGTAATGATCAAAAAGAAAAGAAAAAACAATTCTCACAATTCCCAGTGAGTCATAAGGAAGCAGGAAGTCTTTTTGCCTTATCTAGAGACTCATCAAGCAGCAAGCAGACAGATGTTCAGGAACTTCACGAAGACTTTTCTGTGGTGTTCTGCTGAGAGTAAAATGGCAGAGTCGCTGCTCCGAGATCAGTACAACTGCTCAGTGTGTTTGGATCTGATGGAGGATCCGGTGACGATTCCCTGTGGACACTCTTACTGTATGAGCTGCATTAAAGACTACTGGGACCAGGATGATTACAGGGCAGTCCGATGTCCTCAGTGCAGACACGACTTTCCCACAAGACCTGCACTGAACAAAAACACAATGCTGGCTGAAATCCTTGAGAAGCTGAGGAACACCACGCTTCAGGGTTCTCCTCCTGATCAGTGTTATGCTCAGCCTGGAGAAGTTGAGTGTGATTTCTGCACCGATATAAAGCTCAGAGCGGTGAGATCATGCCTGGAGTGTCGAGCATCGTACTGTGAAACGCATCTCCAGCCTCACTACGACTTTCCGGCTCTCAGGAAACACAAGTTAGTCGTCGCCACCGACATGCTGACCTGTCCGAGACACGATAAACTGCTGGAGGCTTTCTGTCGCACCGACAACACGTGCATCTGTATGAGCTGTGTAATGGACGAGCACAAAGGCCACGACACGGTTTCATCTGCAGCAGAAAGAGACGAGAAACAAGTGGGACACTTTTCTCTTATTAAACCTTTAAACTTATTACAGAGCACTTTTCCTTGTAGCTGAATCCGAGTGTGTTACTCAGAACAAACAGATAATGTGTTCTAAACAGATACAGATACAGATATGAATAGGAGACACACTATTTGTTTTGGTGTTTTTTAGAAAGCTTGCCAAAAATGTTCGCATGGCATCTTTTATGTTAACAAGACCACTTTTATGAACATATACATGAACATTTAGTGTGTTCATTCATCCTTAGTTGCTGCCTAACCCTAACCCTAACTCTTAGTACTACTACTACTGATTTGAATTAGACTTAACTTGGGGAACGCACACTATTTTATATCAGGGTTTTACCAGTGTTTCTTGAGACAGAGTGATATTTTTCATGTATAATTAAAAAAAAATCCTCCTTAACCACTCCCACTGTACAGATACAGTAGCGTTATGTTAACACATCTTCACTCAAGTGGTACCATCAAGGGTGCATCTTTTGAACCCTGTGTATATGAATATAATGTACCTTTAAAAATAAATTCAGGTGCATAATTGAACGTTAAGGACCACTCGTACCCTTTAAAGTTTTATTCTAAAAGATAATTAAAGGTACACTACATACACCTTCTCAGTTAAAAGCTTGCATGTATTGCATATACAGTATTACACTTGGTCTAACATCAAGTGGGGTGGACTGTGGCTCTTGGGTTCTCACAGTCTTGGGCTGTAAGAGATTTGCCTAGAGCTCTGTTGAACCTTTCATGCTGAACTTTGGTTTATTACGTAATAAAGATACTATTTGTAATAATATCTGTAATCACAATAGCATATGATCTGTAATCTGTAACATAATATGTCACAGACTCTAAACAGATGAAATACTTCTGGTTTAAACTTGAATCAGGGATAATAAACCTTCTTCTCTGTCATCACTTCACTAATCAGACCATAAAGGTTAAATTAAATAATATATATATTTTTAAAAACTACAAAAGTCTGTAACATTCAGCCCTTTCTGAATGAATGTGCTGTGATAAGTCTTTGGTCTGTTGTAAATAATTGACATAAACAGATTGGATGAATTCCAACAGAGGATCTGCTACAGAAGACAAGATGGTTCAAGTGTCAATTGACTGATTGATGGCCAGTTCATTTCATTACATTTATCAGCTCTGCTTATCAGCGCTCCTTGCTTCAGATCATAAATATTCCTTATACAGACTGCACGGCTTCTTGTGATCAACCCCATCCAGGAAATGTAAAGCTTTTTGCAACGTGGCATTTAGAAATAAGGTGAAATTTAAGGGAGGGGCTAAAACAGCCAGGAAAAGTGAAAACAATACTATGACCTGAAGCCCCGGCCAGTACCATACATCTTGGATGACTTTGCCAATCAAATTACCCAGGTGTATCCTGTTGATTGATTGTTTAAACAATAAATAGCTCTGAACATCTACTCTTGGTTTTAGCCTTCAGTTTCACCTGTGAAGACTGCATTTGTTGTTGAAAAGGATAAGCAACATGAAGATCAGAGAGCTACCTGTGGGAGAAAAGCAAGCCATTTTGAAGCTGAGAAAAGAGGGAAAATCTATGAGGCATTGCATAAATATTGGACATAGCCAATACAGAAATTTGGAATGTCCTGAAAAAGAAAGAAACCACCGAATCCGTCGGCCAAGGAAAACAACAACAGCTGATGACAGAAACATTGTGAGGGTTGTGAAGAAAAACCCAAAAACAACAGTCAGTGACATCACCAACAACCTCCACAGGGCAGGGGTGAAGGTATCACAATCCACCATTCAAAGAAGACTTTGAGAGCAGAAATATAGAAACCATACCACAAGATGCAAACCACTCATCAGCAGTAAGAATCGGAAAGCTAGATTGGAAATCGCAAAGAAATACAGAGTTGATCCACAAAAGTTCTCGAACCAAGATTAACCTCTACCAAAGTGAACGAAAGACCAAAGTGTGGAGAAAGAAAAGATCTGCTCATGATCCAAGTCATACAAGCTCATCTGTGTAAACATGGTGGAGGAAGTGTCATGGCTTCTGGAACAGGCTCGCTAATCTTTATTGATGATGTAACTCATGATGGTAGCAGCAGAATGAATTCAGAAGTTTACAGGAACATTCTGTCTGCCAATTTACAGAGAAATGCATCCAAATTAATCGGGGGAACTTCATCATGCAGCAAGACGATGATCCAAAACACACTGCCAACTCAACAAAGGACTTCATCAGGGGGAAAAAGTGGAAGGTTTTAGACTGGCCAAGTCAATCACCAGACCTTAACCCAGTTTAGCAGCATTTAAGGGAGAAACCCCCCGAAACAAACAACAACTGAGAGAGGCTGTGGTAAAAGCCTGGAAAAGCAACACAAAAGAAGAAACCAACAGTTTGGCGATATCAGTGAGTCTCAGGCTTGATGATGTTATTGCAAGCAAGAGATATGCAACCAAATATTAATTTACTTCAAGACTTATCTGTTCCTATACTTTTGCTCACCTAAAAATTGGGTGGCCTGATACAAAAGGTTCTATGTTTTATGTTGTTTAACACGTCTAGATGTAAATACCATGAAATAAAAGTTGAAATCCAAAACTCTCATCTCTAGCTGTCTTTTGATCTCAAACCAAAATGTCTTTGGTGTATAGCACAAATGACTGAACTCTTGCCATTCCAATAGTTTTGGAGGGTACTGTATAAAGTAGTGGACCATACCACTTAACCCAGAAATCTCATGTTTACAGGCTCTGGATACTGGTGATGATACGAGTATCTTTCTTGTAGTCAACCTGCAACCATTCTACACATGCGACACGGCTACCATGGGCAAGTGTACTCAGACCCACTCAAAGGACCCAGAGTCCATGATGACAGGGAATAGAAGGCAGTTCTATGACTGACCCTGACAGTTATAGTCTGAGCCCACCTGAATACATAAACACAGAGATTCCTGATAGTCTCCCCGAGTAATTTCCAGACTACGTCCAGGATAAATCAGGAATACGAGGAAGGCATGCATCAAGGCTCTTCTCTGTTCTGGCAACTAGGTGGTGGAATGAACTTCCACTAGATGTAGAGTCACTGGCTGTCTTTGAATGACGACTAAAGCACAGCCGAATACAACCTTGTGTCACATGTGTTTTTTTAATACCACACTACCTCCCCAACAGGGTCTTTAGACTGATAGTACTTTTAGTCCCTGACCTGGTGAACCAGTATGAGGATATACAGTACTGTGCAAAAGTTTTAGGCAGGTGTGCATCCTCACTTCCTTTCCTCGCATCTTAGCTCCACCCACAAAGGATGCGAATTGAAGCAAGTCAAATGGAAAATCCTCGCTCTCTCAAACATCTCTTCAAAGCGACATCAATTAATCATGTTGTGGCAGATGTAAAGGAGGAGGGGAATTTATATGTGCGTCAGGTTTTTCGACAAGAAACATTTCCGCATAAGATACACCTGTATGTCCTCGCTCGTAGCTCATCTGGAAGCTTCCTCACTCCTCGTTCCTCGCCTCCTTGCAGTGTAATTAGAGAACCTTCAAGATGGCTGACTTCAATCGATTTCCAGGTCACGGGCTGGAGGACAGAGGAGCGAGGAAACGAAGAAGCATCAATTTGAGTATTGAGAAACACCCATTGTCCTCAACTATTTCAGAAAGTATGACCTTTGACCTCTAGGATACCTAGTGTAATGTCGGGGAGATGAACCCATACCAGAAAGAGAGGACTGACATAAAGTGAACAGTCCTGAAAGTTATTAGAGTTTGTGTTTTATTTATCTATTTTTATGCCTCTGCCACTATGAATGAGTTGGTGAATGTTTTTAGGATTTATATGGAATTATCACTGTAACCAGTAGATGAACTGATTACATTTTGGAATTGATCTGAGGTTTGAGGTTTGAGGTTTGAGGTCACAGTGACGTCGAATGTCTGAAATAGTTTTTCTTACACTCTGCTTACACATTCACGTTCAAGAAATTTCCCATTAGTGCAATATCACAAGAACGAGTGGTTTGTAGAATATAAGGGTATTTAAGGCATACAAATTCGAGGCATCCCTGTCGACGATGTTGGCTTTGAGGTCTAATTGTTCTTTCACAAAGTAAAAGAGAAAAAATGAAAGATGTATGGGTTGAAAGCAAAAGTGAAGGAAGAAACTTTTCCTGTTTTTTCCTTACGTCTGTTTCCTGTATATACAGTACAGTACATTCAGGGTGATGTAGTGTTATACTGAGGACACCTTTAATTCTGAGAGTGTGTGTTGTTAGTTTGTTAAGTTTTCATAATTAATTTGTATAATTAACTTTATAGGTCATACTTCAGGATTATAAAAGCAATTTTGTGGAGAAACGTGAAGAAAAAGAGAAAGAGCTTCACAATCTGCTAAATGCCTTTGAGGCTCATGTAGTAAGTAAAGAAACACTGTAAACATGCTAATGTGAAGAGGGAGGTAGTGTTTGCAGCATGTATTAAGATACCAAACATACCAAACAGCAGCAATGCTAAAAAAAAAGATATTTAGCTCTTTTTAAGCTATTTTGTCTGTTAGTAAAATGGCTTGCAACTTTATTTATTTATTTATTTATTTATTTATTTATTTATTTATTTATTTATTTTTTTTTTTACAAGTGTTAAGTCTGCACATGTTTTTACACATGGGAATCTTTTATTAAATCAATGTATGATATATATGTATAAATGATAAATATATCAAATATAACATATAAATGGTGTTTTATAATACAGCAGTCCGCACAGCAGGCAGTGGAGGACACAGAGCTAGCCTTCAGCTTGCTAATCACTTCCCTTGAGAAAAGCTGCTCTGAGGTGACAGAGAGAATCAGAGCTCAGGTGGAGATCGACAAGGATCGAGCTGCAGGTCTTCAGGAACAGCTGGAGCTTGAAATCGCCATGTTGATGGGACAGGAAGAACTCATGGACAAGGTTTTACAGACGGAGGATAATGTCTACTTCCTTCAGGTCTGATTCTGTATGGAAGTGTGTAAGATTGCAGTGTTAATATTATTAGAAAATTAAAGAGTGTAGGCCGTATTCAGAGTCGAGTTAAGCACGCAGTGAGGATTTAATCCTGAAATTGCACAGATTGGTATTCAGACCTCAGATGTAGCTACTTTATTCAGAATTAAAAATTTTCTTGCATGATACTGGCTCAAGTGAAGAGCAGTATTAAATCCAGTGCCACTGTCTGACAGTTTGATGTAAGTACAATATATGATGCCGAACCTTATGGTTTGTCTGTAAATACGCAAAAAATTATTGAATGCAATACGAAGCCAATATTAAATGAATAAATACGGCACTGTTAAACAATAAATAGTAGTAATAATAGTGTAGCAGATTATTTAGTTAATTATTTAAACTGTAGACACCTTTTCTTTACAGGAGAGCGCATCAAATTAACAAAAACATTAATTGCATAATCCTTGAACAGGAACAGCAGAAATGAAAGTGGACAAACAATCAATCATCACCTACAACTTAGCAAGAGAACACGCTGGGGTGGAGACAAAGAGGGTCAATAAAGCCAGTCAGGAGAAGAAAACAAACAAAAGAGAAAAGAAAACCCAACGGTTGAGAAAGGAGTTTGAGGCCCTGAACAGGCAGTTTGAAATAGCTGACACTGAGGAGAAATATGGCCTCAGAGAACTAACCTCCAGCCAGTGCGAACAGCTCATTAGAGTGAAGAGAGAATAGGGGATGAGGAAGTGATGGAAAAAAGGTTGAGAATGGGGGCAGGCTCAATTCATCAAAGGCCCATACCGCTTTGGCAGATCATTATTAGGTGAGGCCAAGTCTGGGAAGTTGATGAGCTCAAAGAAGAAGGTGGAGGACCGTCAAACCAGTCTAGGAGAATCCCCTTAGATGCAATCTAAGAATTTGGCAAACCAAAATCAGGCCTCAACACCAACGAGGCATCCTGGGAGGAGATCCAAGAAGTGGTAAATCACTCAAGATCAGCCTCTGGAGGTTGGGGGTACTTTGGAGGTTGTGGAAGCTCATACAGAGGATTTGGACTCAAGGTACCAAACCCACAAGCTGGAGAAAAGCAGATGGATATCTTGCATCCAAAGAATTAGGCTCCTCACATATAGGACAGGTCAGGACCATCTCCGTCTTAAGTATAGAAGGGAAGATCTTTTTCTCATGGCCAGGAGAATGACACAGGACATGACTGAAAATGGAAACATATAGAAACATAACTCAGGGTTCCCTGGGTGCTTGGAACATACTGGGATCCTCAGCCTAATCATCTGTGATGCTAAGGAAAAGAAGGCAGACCTTGCAGTTCTCTGGCTTGACCTAGCCAATCTGATCCAAGTAGCAGTGAACAACATCAAGAAGATCACCAGTTACTTCTAAGATATCTGGTTGCAATTCCAAACCAAAACTTTGCGACAAAAATGGCAGTCCATGGAAAAATGCATCGTAACAGAATGCATAATTTCCCTTCTATTGTTTCTCATTCTTAAGAACCTGATTAGAGCAGCTGGAAAAGAAACCAGAGGACCAAGAACTGCCTTAGGAGTCCAACAGCCAGTAACAAGGGGATTCATAGATTGTTTGACCATTACCACTCCAACCCGTGTTCAGGCAATAACAATAAAATGTAAAATAATACATTTGTGCTGGATCATGTGCTATTTTATGCACTTATAAAGAGTCTGGAAGCCATTTTGTTAAATAAACCGAATGTTGATTAATGTGATAATTACAACTAGGACTATTCATGCTAATATATCACATATGAGTGATATATTACACTCCTATTAGATTTTTCAATACTCACTAACTTCTCATTCATAGATCGTCATATTAGTCTTTTTCATTTTTTGAGATTAACTTTTTTATGTTACATTTGACAGCAGAAAGAAATCGTTTTTTTTTGTTTGTTTGTTTTTTGGGTCAAGTGCTTGTGTGTAAAAGTGTAAAAGTGGTAGTCTACTATGCGATTGAAAATTTTCAGATACTTCTAATTAAGAAAAATCTGGCCGCTTCGGAGGTCTGAACTACATACAGTTGATTTTAACAATATGAATACAGGGCTCAGAAAATGCGTATCATGCATAACCCGATTCTGAATACAAGGAACTTTCCGTATGTAAATACTGATGTAACTTTTGTACTTAACCAGTCCCTCCAGGATTTCGCGATTTTGCATCACAGAAATTAACGCAAAATCAAGCAAACTCCACAATATTCTGCGGAGCTTGCAGTTTTTCAAAATGATCACAGATTTTGGCCAAGACACGTCATGTGACATCATCACAACACGGATTCAGCTAAAGCCCTCTTCGATTCACGTGCGTTGAACATGAGTACAGATAAAAGGTCTCGTTTACCAACAAACATCACTGCGAAAGAGCACGCAGAACAATTTAGTGCAATTGTGATTTTTCGCAAAAAAGCACAAAAAACTCCGCAAGTCGCATCTCAAATTTTGAAAAAGAAAAAAAACAACAACAACAAAAAAAATGCAGCAAAATCAAACATTTTGGCCGCAAACATCCCCCCCCCAAAAAAACCTCTGCGAAATGTGAAATCCTGTACGGACTGCTCAATTTGCCAACTCTTTGTGAAAAAATACATTTGTTTTGTCCTTTAACAGAACTTCGAGAGCACGGCCATGGCCAGTCCCTCTGGAGCCGAAGAGTTGCCCGGTCGGTCTTTAGATCCACTCGTCTCTTTTAGTGATGTGAGCAACATGGTTTCTGAGTTTAAAGAGAAACTGGAGATTTTCTCCAAGCAGACAGTGGACAACATGTTTGCAAACTGTAAGTGCAAAATTTTTAGAAACAGATGACTCCAGGCGTAGTCACGTGTAAGTGTTCTGCTGGCTATAATCCAAGTTAAAGCACAAATGTATTCAGAGTTTGATTATAATTTGAAATTTGCTCCATTTTACAGCCATAAGTGACGAAACTATGTTCGATGACTTCCGGGAACATGAAAACTGGAAAGGACTCCTGTCTGAGAAGGAGCGAGTAACTGCTTCTGATGAATCTGGTATCTAAACCTACATCTTTCATCCTGTGTGTGTGTGTGTGTGTGTGTGTGTGTGTGTGTGTGTGTTTGTGTGTAATGTTTGGAATGTGTGAAATGTGTAGCGGTTTCATGTCATGAGTCAGTAAATTAACTGTGATCTTAGTTAAGCTGTACTGAATTCGGGCATATGGGCGGAGCTTGAAATAGTTCAGACTCATACACAATGGACTTGATAACAGCTTTTCTACCAGACACAAGTACTCTTATGCAATGGAAAACTGATAAAGACACTCAGCCATTATTTCAAGGCTATTCTATTTCCCATCCACGTGATATCTGCAGCTCTAGGGTTAGAGTTAGGGCTAGGGTTAGGGTTCTGTGAAAGCCCATTAGCTGCTAAAATATTCCAACATGAATTCTTTGTTTTGTTTCATAGAAACTTCAGCTCAGCAGAGGAAAGTGAAGCCGTATGTTAAATATATAAAACGCAATTTGGGAAAGGTGAGTGAAGTGTGGGCGTGGTCAAGAGTAAGGCTTTTGATCTCCGAAGCTGTTCTGTGGACATGCTGCATTCTTATTGCGTGACTTTATGTTTTGCTAAACATGTTAAATCTTTTTTCGTAACAGGTCTTGGGGAGGAAATGACTGTGGACTTCCCGGAACATTCCGGCTGTATAGGCGTCGTCTCCGAGATGGAAATGTGTCCGAAATCATTCCAGACCATAGAATTATATTTGTGTATTATAAACCATTCAGATTTTTTTCAAAAAGTGAGTTGATATAAGATATACACTCACCGGTCACTTTATTAGGAACACCTGTACACCTGCACATTCATGTAGTTATTTAATCAAATAATCATGTGGCAGAGGCACAATACAAATTTTTTTTTAAAAATCATACAGATACAGGTCAGAGCATCAGCTAATGTTCACATCAAACATCAGAAAAGGAATAATTTAGGAAAAATTGTGATGAGTTCCCATAGATACAAAATGGGTTTCCCACAAATACCTCCACTAAGAGTGGACGAATCCTGCTGTTTAGATAAAAACAAGTGTGTAGACTCGACTCTCCTTCCCCGATAGTAGATTCATTTTTAAAAATACAATAAGAAAGTTACTTTTTTTCTTTTAACAGAGACAATAGACATTAATCGGCATCAGTGTTTATGATGTACAGTGAATGTGTCAGATCTGGCCACATCGCTCATTTTCATCTGCTGTCTCTGGGTAGGTTGATTTTTAAACTTTTTTAGGAAAAGGGAAAAAAAAATAGGACAAAAGATAAAACCACAAACTCTTACTAACATCCACCACTGCACATCCTGCACTCTGGCTTACGTACATGGTCTTGCTGCTACGCTGCACAAGCAATAGTTTGCACTGCTTTCTTCCATTCACTACTGGCTTTAATATTAGAATATACTGAAATTGAAGGACAAAAATACTTACAACCTGATTCTCAGAAAAATAAAAAAAAAAAGGTAATAAACTGTACTTGTTGCTGGCATGTGTTTAGTGTGTATCCTTTGCTCTTAAATGTGCAAGAAGTGTACTTTCAAAGGGTTTGGTCACTGACCCTAATTTAAGGGCCCAAAATTCACACTACTCCACACTAAAAAAAAAAAAATCCTCTGAATCTTAAGTGACTCAATAAAACAAACATGAAAATATGCTGAAACGTTTATTGGAAATGGATATAAAAACAGGATGGTGATTAATGAGGAGTGGTAACAGTATCGCCGCTTCACATTGGGCCGCTTCACATTGGGCCGCTTCACACCTCCCCGGCAAGGATTATTTTCTCATAATAACATGACCCACTGTTTTTTATTCCTTTTGTATCGTCCGACTCCAGTTGTGACAGCTGAAATGAGATGTGTCTTTTTAAAAACACACCTCCTGACTCTATGAAAAGGTGTGTCAAGAAATGTAAGCTCACCCATCCCACTGTGCAAGGAATATTCCTTTGGTTTCTAGTCACTAATTTTACACGTGTGACATATAATTAAATCATTCTAATGTTATAATGGTCCTAAATTGAAAATCTGAAATAAAAATCTAGGGTCAAGACTTCAGGTCGCAGAAAAAAAAAAAAAAAAAAAAAATCAAAGTCCATTTGGTGTCATTTACCTGAAAAGTTTGGGAACGCCTTGCATGAGTTAAGTGTGAGTCTCTCAGCATTTGGCAGACGCCCTTATCCAGAGCGACTTACATTTATTTCATTAATACATCTGAGCAGTTGAGGGCCTTGCTCAAGGGCCCAACAGTGGCATTTTGGCAGTGCTGGGATTTTGAACTCATGACCTTCTAATCAGTAGCCCAACATCTTAACCACTGAGCTACCACTGCCCAGTACTCAGCATCACTGTATTTGTCATTACTAATGTTGTCCTACAGCACCAACGTGTATGGTCATGAGCTGCTACTGATATGAACTGAAACAGATGTAGGGAAATGGTTGGATTTGATTTCTTATAGGAAAAAGTTACGAACACTAATAAACCCAAACCCCAAACACCTGATCATATGAAACAACGTCCTCGGTTATCATTTCAACTGAAAAAATCATTTTCTTGATGCTTTTTAAATAGTCCACCTATATTACATTTAACACTGGGCTCATTTTTAACCATCATTTTGTTGCTTCTTCCACTTTTATCTGAGCGACAGAATAATTTCTGCACTTTTTATTGCTGATCTTAATGAGCTGAGCTTCACTTTCCGTCCACCTTGCACGATCTCGTGATGAGAAGGTTTCAGAAAGATGTGAGTATTGAAGCTCATTAAATTAGGATCATAATTATGTAATTAAGTGTGCTGGAGTGTGCATTTAAAAAGAGCACATTGATTACAGCTACAGTATTTAGATATTATATTCAATTATAATAGATTTTACATTCAAATTCAACTCGAGATGGACTGATGATTTTAATCAGACGTGAATTATAGATTGTTGTTGCTTTTAATGGCCAACAGAGGGAGACAAAACATTTTCTTATCTTGCCTTTTAACCTCTCTAACACCTTTATTAGTCTTTTAGTCCTTTTCTCCGTGTTTTTGTCCTCTTTTGTGCACGTGAATAATATATATATATATATATATATATATTTAATTTTTGTCTTTTCTCTCAATTTTCTTTTATTTACTTTCCCTTTCCTTACCTTTTTTCTCTCCTTCACCTTTACATTTGAGTAAAAAACTCTTTCCCACACACTGCCCAGGTCTGAATTAATGATAAACAAAAAAAAAAAAAAAAAAAAAAAAAAAAAAAAACATATACAAAGATGATCCAGTGATAAATAAAAAATATTTAAAACTCTCTCTTATTCATGACCATACCCCCCCTTCCACCAACTCCACCTCAAACAGGAAGGTCCACCACACTTTTACTTTCACTTTCTCTTTTTATCAGACATGCGCACACATTTGTGGGGTTTATTTTGCTTCACTTTAACCTCCAGTGAGTCACGAGGAAGCAGGAAGTCTTTTTGCCTTAGCTAGAGACTCGTCAAGCAGCAAGCAGACAGACGTTCAGACTTTTCTGTGGTGTTCTGCTGAGAGTAAAATGGCAGAGTCGCTGCTCCGAGATAGAGATCAGTACAACTGCTCAGTGTGTTTGGATCTGATGGAGGATCCGGTGACGATTCCCTGTGGACACTCTTACTGTATGAGCTGCATTAAAGACTACTGGGACCAGGATGATTACAGGAAAGCTCGATGTCCTCAGTGCAGACACGACTTTCCCACAAGACCTGCACTGAACAAAAACACAATGCTGGCTGAAATCCTTGAGAAGCTGAGGAACACCACGCTTCAGGGTTCTCCTCCTGATCAGTGTTATGCTCAGCCTGGAGAAGTTGAGTGTGATTTCTGCACCGATATAAAGCTCAGAGCGGTGAGATCATGCCTGGAGTGTCGAGCATCGTACTGTGAAACGCATCTCCAGCCTCACTACGACTTTCCGGCTCTCAGGAAACACAAGTTAGTCGTCGCCACCGACATGCTGACCTGTCCGAGACACGATAAACTGCTGGAGGCTTTCTGTCGCACCGACAACACATGCATCTGTATGAGCTGTGTAATGGACGAGCACAAAGGCCACGACACGGTTTCATCTGCAGCAGAAAGAGACAAGAAACAAGTGGGACACTTTTCTCTTATTAAACCTTTAAACTTATTACAGAACACATTTCCTTGTAGCTGAATCCGAGTGTATTACTCAGAACAAACAGATAACGTGTTCTAAACAGATACAGATATGAATAGAAGCCCACTGTTAATGCTTTCTTTAGCAATCTTGCCACAGAGCATCTGGTTGAGATTAGACATGTGCATCAGGACTGGGATCCAGTGGGAAACATCACAACAATCTTTAGTGTAGGTGTGAGTGAGCGGGTCAGATATGAACACCATGTTCATTAAATGAGATGCATTTACAGTGTTTATTCATTCATCCTTAGTAACTGCCTGGTCAGGGTTGTGGCGGTTTACATTAGACTACTAGTTTGGTTTATTTTGGGAGATATAACCAACTAAATCGAGGAACCAAAAACCAAAATAATTGTGTGAGCAGGATCTCTGGTTGAGAGCGGTTATCAGTCCGTACAGGATTTCGTGATTGTTGCGGCCAAAAATGCTTGATTTTTTTTCCTTCAAAAATTTGCGATGCAACTTGCAGAGTTTTTGTGCTTTTTTTTTTTTTTTTTTTGGCAGAAAACTACTCGAATTGGCGAAATTGCAATCGCGCGAAATGTCTTTCACAGTAATGTTTGTTGGTAAATGAGACCTTTTAGCTGTACTCATGCTCGACGCACGTGAATCGAAGATGGCTTTGGCTGAATGCGTGCTGTGATGACGTCACGAGACGTGCCTCGGCCCAAGTCTGTGGAAAATCTGCGGTAATTTTGAAAAATCGCGAGCTCCTCAGAATATTGCGGAGTTTGCTCGATTTTGCGTTAATTTCTGCGATCGTAAAATCGCGAAGTCCTGGAGGGACTGGTTTATGAACTGGAGTGATGTACCTGAGGTTGAGGAACTGTCATTGATGCGGTCTGAGGGCATCACAGTGAGGTGGTTCTAGTTTCTAGCATGGTTCAACTGAAATGAGAAAGTGATTTGACACTGAATTGACTTGACGGCTGGAAATGAATCAAATTGTTTTTTTTTGTTTTTTTTGTTTAGATTTTTTTTGAGCTGAGCCAAAGCACAGAGAAATGCCATGTGTTCTGGAGATTTGAAGAAAGAAACGCTGACACACAAAACCATTTAAAACCAAACAATAAACCAGCCAAAAGTATAAATATTGCTCTGATTCAGGCTCAGGAACTGGACTAATAGTTGTGAACACTCTCTATAAGATAATTAAAGGTACCACGTACACCTTCTCAGGTAAAAGATAACATACACACTAAAGGTACATGTCCCCTTGATGGTACCACACCAGTGACATGGAAAAGTACAGTTTCTAACTTTATTTCCAAGAGTGTGTGCTGTTAATTGTTTCATAATTGATTTGTAAACCTGACTGGGTTCTTTACAGGTCACACTGCAGGCTAACAAACTCAAATTTGTGGAGAAACGCAAAGAGAAAGAGAAAGAGCTTCACGAGCTGAGGAAAGCCACCGATGCTCATGCAGTAAGTAAAAATGCCCTGTAAAGAGGCAGCACAGGTTTGTGGGGTATTTCACGATACCAAACATTCTATAAAAATATATATGATAGATATATGAGATAATATATATTTCTTTAACATTTACACAACTTTATTCAGGAACAGAATCCACACTGACCACACTGACTCTGCCATTATGATATACAGTATAATGTGCTTTTGTCATTTTAACGCATGTGTTATGAATAACTGAGGCCATGTCCTAGAGACATCGCTCTACATGTACACGCTGCATGCCAGATCTGCTCAAACAGGTTAAACAGGAACACATGCAAATCAATTTATAACTTTTTTGAAATGCGTTTTTCTGGATTTTTTTGTTGTTATTCTGTCTCTCACTGTTAAAATACACCTACCATTAAAATTATAGACTGATCATTTCTTTGTCAGTGGGCAAACGTACAAAATCAGCAGGGGACCAAATACTTTTTCCCCCCACTGTATGTAGTGTATTGTATCATAACAGCAACCTGGAAGAACGTAATTTCTCCCACACTTTACTAATCAGTACTAATGTCTGCTATTAAAAGAAGTTATAGTCTGAAACAACCATCTGAAGGCTCGCTTAGTGTCTCTGTGTATTAATTATAAATACATCATATATAAAACAAAAATGGTGTCTCTTTTTTTTAAAACCAGAGGTCCACAGAGCAGGCAGTGGAGGACACGGAGCTAGCCTTTAACTTGCTAGTCACTTCCCTAGAGGAAAGCTGCTCTGAGGTGACCAAGAGAATCAGAGCTCAGGAGGAGACCTATAATGATCAAGCTGTAGAGCTTCAGGAACAGCTGGAGCTTGAAATCGCCATGCTGATGGGACAGGAAGAGATCATGGACAAGCTTATACAGACAGAGGATAATGTCTACTTCCTTCAGGTCTGATTCTATCAGGAAGTGTGTAAGAGTGTACTGTTAACATGTAGAGGTATTATTAAGAAAATAAAAAGCATTCAGAGTTGAGTTGAGCGTGCAGTAAGGATTTAATACAGAAATTGCGCACATCAGTATTCAGACCTCAGACCTAACTACAAACTCATACACTGTTTAGAAGTTACAGTTGCAATCAAAATTATTCAACCCCCATTGCAAATCAGGTTTATTGTCAAGATTTACAGACTTTCAGCTGTTTGCAATGAACAAATCAAACAAAAGCAATTGAAATAGTTCAACACAATTAATGCATCAAGTGGTTTCCCCAAATTCAACTGAAAATGCAACTTATAATGACTTCTCTAATCTCAAAATGATTCAACCCCTTCATGGCAAGCATCTTTAGTACTTAGCAGAGCACCCTTTTGCTGTTATGACCTTCTGCAAATGAGATGCATAGCCAGACACCAGCTTCTGGCAGCGTTCCTGAGGGATCTTAGCCCATTCCTCATGAGCAATGGCCTCCAGTTCAGTAATATTCTTGGGTTTGTGTGTTGCAAGCGCCTTCTTCAAATCCCACCATTTTCTGTGGGGTTCAAGTCAGGTGACTGTGATGGCCCTGTAGAATCTTCCAGGACTACTTCTGCAACCAAGTCTTGGTGGAATTTGAGGTATATGCTTGGGATCATTGTCCTGTTGGAAGGTCCAATGACGCCCAAGCTTCAGCTTCTGCAGAGACGGCATGACGTTTTCTCCTAGGATTTCCTGATACTTCAATGAATCCATCTTGCCATCTTCGAGTTCTGGCATGGAAACCTTCTGCGTTTAGTATGCACCATACTGTGCTCACTGAAACCTCGAAGCCTGTTCCCACCAAGTCTTCCTGCAGGTCTTTTGCAGTCACTCCAGGATTTTTCACCACCTGCCTTCTCAGAAATCTGGTTGCAGCTGTTGATAGCTTCCTTTTTCTGACCCATCCAGGTATTTCATGTATTTTCTGTCGCTAACCAGTTCAGGTATTTCATGTGTTCCAGCTCAAGCACACCTGGTGCAACTAATGAAGCCCTTGATTAGTTGCATCAAGTGTGCTTGAGACAACACCTGTTTTGCATATTTGTGCTGTTGTGAGGGATTCTATTCAAGGGGTTGAATAGTTTTGAGACTGGAGAAGTCATTATAAGTTGCATTTTCAGTTGAATTTGGGGAAACCGCTTGAAGCATTCATTGTGTTGAACTATTGCAGTTGCTTTTTCTTGATTTGTTCATTGCAAACAGCTGAAAGTCTGTAAATTTTGACAATAAACCTGATTTGCAATGGGGGTTAAATAATTTTGATTGCAGCTGTATGTGAGAGTTACACAACATATGGGCAGAGTTTGAATAAAACAGAGGAGTGTCTCGGTTACACATGATTCTGATCTTGAACTTAAGCGCATTTTTCTTGTGTGATATCGACTCGAATCAGGAGCAGTATTAAGTCCAGCGCCACTGTCTGACAGTTTGATGTAACACAAATTTATATTTTTGCTGTAAATGTCATTTAAGGACAATATTAAACACATAAATATGACAATGAATCAATTAATAATATCATCAATTTAAAGTTCATGAAAAGGTTTTTTTTTGCAGGGGACTTTGGAGATAATGCTTTATTTTTGTTAAGGATAAAATTATGAATGAACCTAAAGTGAGCTGTAAATATAGCAGATGAGAACATCGAATTAATCGAAACATTGGCATGATTTTATTAATTCGACAACTCAAATAGCAAGGTTCCGTAGGAGTAACTGTCAGAGAACGATATAAACAAATAAAATGCAAAATAACAGTCTGTGTTGGATCAAGTGCTATTCTATGCGCTGATGAATAATGAGTGCGGAAGCCATTTTGTTAAATTAAACCAGTGACTAATGCGATAATTACAACTAGGACTATTCATGCAGTGATATATTGGAGATACACTAGACTCCTCTGAATTACTTTTGGGGGGGGTGGGGGGGGAGGTTAATAGGCAGTTGTCTGGACGTTATTGAAAAGCCGTGTCTCGGACGCTTCTACACAAGAAATCTCTGAGGTGTGAACTACACCCAGATGATTTTAATAATCTAAATGTGGAGCTCAGAAAATCCACTCAGCTGCGTAACCCGACTCTGAATACGAGATATTTTCCTCACATAAATATTGATGTAACTTTTGGACTTAATTTCCAAGTCTGAATATGACAAAAAATTTAATGTTTGTGTTCCTTTAACAGAACTTTGAGAGCATGCCCAGCTCCTCTGAAGCTGAAGAGCTGCCCCGTCAGACTTTACAGCCACTCGTCTCTTGTAGTGATGTAAGCAACATGGTATCTGGGTTTAAAGCAAACCTGGAGATTTTCTGTAAGCAGGAACTGGACAAAATGTTTGCAAAATGTAAGTACATTTTCAGAAAAAGAAAGTTCTTCATTCTTTGAGAACTGGATCCTAATCCTTTTTCTCTGATATCAAGTCCATATCAAGGTCGGTGACACAGTTCGAGTGAAATCTACTGTGACCGCACCTAAATTTAACTGGGGCTGCATTGTCACACACAAGAGTGTAGGCGTAGTCAAATGTAAGTGTTGTCCTGGTTTTTAATCCAAGTTTAATCACAAATGAATTGAGAGTTTGATTATAATTTGAAATCTGCTCCATTTCACAGCTGTGGATGATGAAACTGTGATCGTCGACTTCCCGGAACATAAAAACTGGAAAGGACTCCTGTCTGAGATGGAGCGTGTAAATGCTGCTGCTGAATTGGGTGTGTAAACACATGTAAAAGTGTGTGTGTGTAATGTGTGTGAACATGTAAATCTTTTGCATCATGACTCGGTAAAGTAACTGAGATCTTATGTTTGGTTATTGTTTCCATTGCTTCACTGAGTGGTAGTGTAATTACGTACCTGTACTGCATTAGGGACCTAATCAGGGGCATGTGGGCGGAGCTTGCAACAGTGCAGACCACCGATTGGTCAAACACAATCGTCTTGATCGAACCTTAATCTTAATCTCGCAGTAATCTTCAGTAGTGTAGTGACTCATTCACATTTATAATCTTCTTTTTCTAACACATAATGTATACGTGGGAAAATCAAAATTTTATCATATAATTTAATGTTGCAGATGTTTTCCAATTTCTCATATTTGGGCTCAATTTAACATTTTTAACCGATAAACCGTGTAAAATCCACCATCTTCATGTTAGGCTCAATAAATAGTGGATTTCTGTTCACAGTATATGGTCACCACATAACGGTGCTGATTATATCGATAGAACAACATTTAGGATTCGGCCGCATAGTAGTCGTCGTTGTATTTTTACATCATCTGACAACATTTGTCAATTTTTTTCTTTTAGATTAAAGTATTAGCACCTTAGGTTTCTCTTGTGTCGCTCGACCCCATGCTCAACAGTTTACTCTGTGAGAAAGACAAGCAACACAAAGATATTTTTTTTTAACATAAAATAAAACACACGTCTACAGGGTGTCCCAAAAGTCTCCATACATAGGGGACTATGTTTTCCAGCACCACATCAGTGGTGCCTTCGTCAGTGGATGTTCTTGGACGTCCATTTCTCTGGTTGGTCCGCAAAACACTTCCAGTCCTTTTGAATGTGTTAATAAGTTTGGCAACAGTGTCGTGTGTGATGTGTTTTTCATGTTTCATGTTAAAGTCCATCGCAACCTTGCGACAGTTTCCCGATCCAACCATGAGAATGAACTAAGTATGAAAAATTTTGGAAGACATTTAGCTAAAAAGTGTTAATTTCCCCTGAAATTTATGTGAGATTGACAAATGGATCAGGTGAGTGGCAGCGGGGGCAGATTTAGTGATCTGGGGGCCCTAGGCAAAATATAGGAGGGGCCCTATTCAGTGTTTTAGCATATATTAAATTATATTTAAATTTTCAGCATATGTTGTTTAGCAAACAACATTTTTAGGGAGGCCTTGCCTTCTGACAAGTGCGAGTTTTAACTGTGTTAAAATGATGTCCAGTTAGAAACGCATGAAGTATCGTTTGCTAATGCATTTTCACTGGGGCTTAGCTGAGTGTTAGAGCATTTTACTGCAGATCAGGAGGTCCCTTGTTCAAATCCGCGCACGCTGTCTGACTTGTGTGATTAAGTTATCCTTAACTGCTTTACAGTTTACAGCATTAAACGCCCAATGGAAATCACTAAAACTATAAAGGATATTATTTGTAGATAATACAATAGCACTATGGCACCATGGAATGCTGCCATAGATATGAATATCACTAGTTTAAATTCCTTTAGAATGATATTCCATTAAAAAGCAGCCAATGTTAGCTCACACCATTTGGCCGAGGGGGTATAGCTCAGTGGTAGAGCATTTGACTGCAGATCAAGAGGTCCCTGGTTCAAATCCGGGTGCCCCCTGTCTGACTTGCTTCACAGTATCTTTAAGTGATTTACACTCTACACCATTATTACACCCATTGTTATACCATTACCAATAGAATTGGGGCAGACATAGCACTAGGCAAAGCTAGACAACCACCTTGGGCTCTCAGAAGCCAAAGGCCCCCCAAAAATGCAAATTATATATACTTTACTATTAATGCTAAATAACATATGATGAAAATTTAAATATCAAGCTTAAAACACTGAATAGGGCCCTATAAAATATCTGGATTTTGCCAAGGGCCCACAAATCACTAAATCTGCCCCAGATTGCAGGTACGGTGGCCAATCAATCATCAGTCATACCACTCAATCATCGCCTGAATGCCACAGACTATTTGAGTATTGTTGCTGAACATGTGCATCCCTTCATGGCCACAATTTACCCATCTTCTAATCTCTACTTCCAGCAATCACAAAGCAAAAGTCATCTCAAATTGGTTTCATGAATATGAGTTCAGTGTTCTTCAGTGGCCTAGTCACCGGATCTGAATCCAATAGAAAACCTCTGAGATGTGGTAGAATGGGGGATTTACAGCATGAAAGTGCACCTAAAAAACTTGCAGGAGTTGCTAATCACGTTATCGTGTTGAATCCATGCCACGAATAATTGAGGCTGCTTTGAGAGCAAAGGGAGGCCCTACCCAGTATTAGTATGGTGTTCAGTGAGACAATATCCTTTATACCATTGGTAATTTTCATGGGTGTAATAATGGTGTGGAGTACAACTCACTTAAAGGTACTGTGAGGCAAGTCAAACAGGGGGCACCTGGATTTGAACCAGGGACCTCTTGATCTGCAGTCAAATGCTCTACCACTGAGCTATACCCCCTTGGCCAAATGATTTCACCTAACATCCTTCTACAGCAATTTAAACTAGTGATATTCCTGAGCTGCAGTATAATGCTTTACTGCTGAGCTATAACTCCCTGGTGAGCAGAATTCAAATCATAGCTGTTGCTTTTTACAGGATGTTTTATTGTAATGCAGTTAAAGCCAGCGATAATCATGTCACTGTTAAGAATGGGATAACAATGTGATCTCTGTGATTCTGACTGTGGCGTGATCTGAATCCAGTAGAAAACATCCAGTAGGGATGTGGTAGAACAGGGATTCACAACATGAAAGTGCACCTGAAAAATCTGCAGGAGTTGCGTGATGTAATCATGTCAAGATGGACCAGAAACTCAAATCATGTCAACATGGACCAGCTCTCTATTTGCTGGTTAATCTACATCCCTATCCTCAACTCTGGTCACAAAATGTGAGTAGTGATCGAAAAAAAAAGGTACAAGTACAATCAGTGGAAATGAGGTTGTTCTGCAGGGTTGCCAGACTTACTCTTCATGATATGGTGAGGAGTTCAAGTATCTGTGAGATCCTCCGAGTAGAGCTGCTGCTTCTCCATATCCAGAGAAACCAGTTGAGGTATTTCATGCACCATACAAGGACACCCCCTGGTTAGCCCCCGGTAGAGCTGCATCAGGCACGTCCCACTGGATGAATGAAGACCCCAGAGCAGACATTATACCTCAGTGTTGGCTTGGAAATGTTGGGGGGATTCTCCAGGAGGAGCTGGAGTCTGTGGCTTGGGATAGAGAAGTCTGGACTGACTTCCTTAATCTGTTTCCACCAGGATAATTAGAATGAATAAAAACAAAATCGTGTTGCATTTTACAACCACTAGTCTTCACATCACACCCTCCCTCTAGAGAAACTCCTCCTACTTTTCAAGGGTACAGTTATGTACTGGTAATCTGATAAAGAGAGTCAGCCAAGGTACAGATAGTTATGGATCTGGATTATGAACTATCTGCCGTTAACAAAGATACATTATGTCTGCTATTGTTTCATGTCTAGTCTCTCTCTTATTGTAAATAAAGTGTTTGAGAGTGGAATAACATCCACATGAAATCTGTAACTCTGTTCTATAAAAGTCCTTTAGCTGTTAAAATATTCCAACATGGATTTTTTTTGTATAGTAGGAATTTCACCTCAGCAGAGGAGGATTAAAGTAGGAGACCAAGTCCGAGTGAAGCCGTCTGTTACCAATCCAAAACGCAGTTGGGGAAGGGTGACTCGCCAAAGTGTGGGCGTGGTCAAGAGTAAGGCTTTTGATTGACACATTTCTGAAGCTGTACTGCATACATACTGCATTCTTATAGTGTGACTTTAATTTCTGGTATTAAATCTTTTTTTTTTTTTTTTTTTCCTCTAACAGGTCTTGTTGGAGAAGAAATGACTGTGGACTTTCCAGAACATTCCGGCTGGATAGGTGTCATCTCCGAGATGGAAATTGTGTCTTAAATCCTAATGATTTGTAATTATTGAGATCTTAGAATTATAATTGAAATTGAATCAGTCTATTTTTTTTTTTTTTTTTTGGTCAAAATTAGTTAACAACAGAAGTGTGGTAGTTCTGGGAAAACCAATCGGATGTTGCTACGGCTAAATTCTGCAAACAGCAAACATATGACAAAGAATGTTGCTTTTCTGCATATAATATACACTGAAATCTCTACTTTAATATAATAAATATATTGGATGTGGAAATGAGGGATGAGAAATGATTCATTTTGGTTTGTTTTGAACAGAAACATTGAACATAACATTCTTTACATAAATCCCTTCTCTGCCACAGGTATTAATAAAACCAAACAGAGGTTCCTTCTACTTTGCAGAGTGATTTGTTACTTGCAAAATCCTAGAAAAAATAATTTCTAGACGAATTTCCTTGCCATCATCAGATCTCAGAAAAACCTGGCTATAGAGGCTATTTAACCTCATGTCTTCCTGATGAATTCTGGGTGGGAATTTGGGTAAATGTTTAGATTTGGGCTACACTTTCCTGAACATACACAGAAAAATAATGGGGTCATTAATGGGTTCAGCACCTTAAAAAAAAATTTAGAGAAATTTTGTTTACTTTTTTGATTACGTTCGTTTGTTTTCCTTCCCTGTAACATTTCAAATCCTTGATGGAAATGTTGTTTTTAGATTATTTTCTAACCTTAGCTTGACATCCGCCCGCAAAAATCATGATGAGTAAGGAGCCAGTTTAACAAATGCTGTGGTAAAAACAGTCAGCCAAGATGTTTCGCATCATAGTGAAACAGATAAAACAGTAAGTCTAATTCGTTCAGTCACATCATCACCAAAACTGAGGAGACGTCAAAGTCTTAAAATGTTTAAATGCCCCAAATAAAAAGACTTTAATAACAAGAAATTTCAGCAACAGAACAGACGTGAGTGAATGAATCAGCGATTATTTCCTCACCGGTGTTAGTGTGAACGGAGATCAGTGGAGTGAAGAGACGACAACGAAGCTCGTGTTTAAACACCATGAGTGACTTTTACCTCAGGTGATGACACACACTGATGTGGATGATGCTGATAATCGACGTGAGAACTCATTTCCTGTTGTAAACTTCTCTAAGATGCGTCAGTAACGTTGTTCTTCCATAAGTAATGTGAACAGTTTTCCCAGGCACACACACATAAATCCTGTATGTGAGAAGTTTCTACACCAAAATATTCCTGAAAACTATTCCTTATTTACCAAAAACGAAATGAAATGTTTTCAAATTTGATGAAAAATTTTAAATCTGAAAAGGGTAACGTTGTATTTGGGATTCATCTTTCACAAGATTACACGAAACCCTGACACGTGATTTAAAGGTCGATTTTCGCAATAAAAGGTGGCACTCTTTCTTTCCCTGGTCAACTTATCTTCCTCATATACCTCATAAACAGCACGTTGTGTGATATTTTGTTCTCTGTTACTGGATGTAAATCCTCTCCAGACTTTGCTGTGATACTTTCAGTAAGTTTGGCTTTTAAGTATCTGTAAATTTTTTATTATTTTTTTTCAATTCACAGAATGCTGTTGCCTTTTACTCACTACACTTCTCTAAAATCATATATATGTAAATTCATAATGTGACTTGTTTGAAGAACCAGATGCGACCGTGAGAACGAGAACTGATTCCCATCGCCGTATTCTAGCTGCCACAACGTACGCTCCGTAATTCATTCACAGTTATCCGTTAGCATTCAGATAGTTTCCATTTCGACCTTGAAAGTTTGTGTGCTCGAGTTTGGAGGATGTGATGACGATGTGGTGCGATTCGGGGAAAAAAACATAGGCAGCATGAGAAATCAGGAACAACAGGAACTGAAGGCAGCATCTTGTAAGAGTTATTATCATGTGAGATATCAGAGATACACACACACACACACACACACAGCTCCAATGAGATATATATTATATTATATTTGTTGTTGTACAAAACATTCGAACAGAATCACAGAGCAAGAACAAGAGAGAAAATACAGTTAGAACAACAGTTAAAACATAACTTTATCACGTTTAAGAGCTTGATTTTAAAACCGTGTGGAGTATTTTAAGGATGATAACCATAATGACGAGAACTCCGATTCGTGAAATGGAGAGCCAGAAGAAGATGTGCAGGTTATCAGTACAGCTCTTACCTACACAGAGAAATACAATTATTCTTATGAATTGTTCAGTTCTGGATTCTGATTGGTCAGAAGTTTATAAGGTGGTTATTATTATTTTTTTTAACTTGTGTTGTATTGTATTGGTATCAATTGGAATAAATCATTCTGCAGTGTGTTGTTATGAGAAAATAATCAACTTCAGGGTGGTAACTAACTTTATTTCTCAAAACTCTTACCTTCTACATTGCTGCTGTTTGAACACCGGAGTGTAACAGAATCTGTCTTCAGCTTTCTGGCTGTAGGATGGTGTTTGATTTCTTCGTCTGTACAGATAAATTAGTAAAAGCAGCAAATGAAGAGAGATAATATTAACATTAGCAATGAGGGGTGTGAAATAATAAACCATGAAAGCAAACTTACACATAATTCTGGATGAAGTTGAGTAAAACTGTTTACCTTGAAATTCCAGACGTGTTCCAGATGTGAACCTTATCGTAGTTCCCTCCAGTTCTCCACAGAAATATTCTCCTCCATCGTCTTCTCTCGTTTCATTAATGTTGAGATCAAACTTATGATCATTTACAGTAATACTGAAGCGGATATCGTTAAATCCAGTATCAAATGTGTAGCCCAAAGTGTTACTGTAGGGTTTTGCCAAAAACTGAGGCACTTTTCCAAAACTCTGTCTGTACCAAACTAAATAATTTTTGTTTTTCGCCATGCTAATGTTACACTCCATAGTTACATCTTCTCCACGCTTTACTGTTTTCACATGAAGCTCCTTGATGTCAGAAGTTTTTTCTGTAAAAAAGTGTTTAATATTTAATGTTTAATGATGTCAGTAAATGAGATAAATATGAAATTTTACTATTTTAAATGAAAGTTTTCAAAATGTCACTCACCAGCTGTGCAGAGAGAAAAAAGAGAGTAAAGCGCGACAAAGAGTGTGATCATCGTTCCTGGTCAGACAAAGCGCTTGTGAGGTAATGAACTTGTGTGTTCAGTAGAAAACCAGGTCCAGACTCACGCCTGATTGGATGTTTTGAAGCTGTGGACCGATTTGATTGGTCCATTAAATGTAACATGTATTCTGACAGTCACATTTACCAATTTTAGCCACCAACACACACTTCCTCTGTTTGGAGCACTGAAACATGCACTGGTCATTAAACTAGAATCTCTGTCTACAACAGTGAAGGAATGATCTGTAAAAATGTCAGCATTAGTATTGTAATGACTTTCAGACTGCTGTAGTACGTGAAACAAAGGAAGTGTGTGCGGTGAATGTCTTAATTTTGTTTCTCGTGCTTTACGCAGCATGATGTTGCTATTAATATTACAACCCACTGACTGTGAAAGTCCTGCAGAAGCCACTAACACTTCCTATGTGCTGCTGTGCAAAACATGTTAGTGTTCATAGTAATGTTAACCTAGTAAAATAAAGATTTAATGGAAAAAAAAACCAAAGCAAAATGTTTAAAGACTAGCAGGAGCTGTGCATTTTAGAGTCTGGCCTTGAGACATTTTTCTGTATTGACTGGGTCTCATATTTATTAATACTTGTACTTGTACATTCTCCTTCCTGTCATATCCAGACAATTGTAGCGTCTCTCCTCTGTGTTATGTGGGTTTGGGAATTAAAATGACTTGTTCGTTTATATTTACTTGTTCAGAATTAAATTGCTTTCGATTGAAATTCTGACTAGGCGCCTTAATAGCAGTGAGTGCAGCCATCTGCTCTAATTACATTTGGGAAACTGGACATTGCTGCAAATTGCGCTTTGATGTTTGCCTTTTCACTCTCTATGTAAGGAACTCGGATATACCGACTTGTCAATTTCATTACGCCAACCGATTCGGCTGGCATGATGGAGCTCAAGGATGACTGGAATTTCCACGACCCATCCAAGGGTTGATAAGACCTGTATGTGGACAGGTGCAGTTTGGTCTCTCTGAAGCTGGGACCAACTCAGCACATAGCTCCAAGAGAATGGCTCATGATAATTTAAATTAGCCAGTCATCAGCACTGGCAGGGAAATCTTTGTGGTGTCTATAAACACATTCTCGCTGTATTCTCGCGGTTGGCGTGGTCTTCAAACAATACCAAAAATATTTGGTATTTATATCATTCTGTAGTCTATTAATAGATCTGTGAATGTGTGAAATGTGTGAAGTAGCCTGCAAATAGTTACTTGGAGCAATAAATCAATACATAGAAAGACTTATTAATCTGTCTACACTAATAAATAAATAAATAAACGCATAAAAATGCTGCTATGTAAGTAAGTAAAATGTATGCAGCTCCATAATTTGGTATGGAATACTGAAATGTAGCAGATGGCTCTTTGCATGGGTCAAAGTTTCCGTAAATATACATTCAATTGCCTGCCAAGTATTTCCCAATGACTGGGTGAGGGGATGCTGTACATACATTCCATACCCATTTTTGTGCATACGCACTCTTTATAAATGAGGCCCCCGGTACAAAAATGACAACAAAACCTCACAAAACATACTCTCAAACGGAAATGTCCCAATGTGTAAATTAATTGCTTGGTTGTGAGTTGAGATTGGTGGTCCTAATCAGCCCGGACAAGATGCTGCTTGATTTTGTAGCGGCTTTTAAAAAAATTTGCAATGCAGAGATTTTGTGTTTTTTTTGTGTGAAAACTACTCGAATTGGCAAAATTGCAATCGCACGAAATCTTTCACGGTGATGTTTGCTGGTAAATGAGACCTTTTAGCTGTACTCCTGTTCGACGCACGTGAATCGAAGAGGGCTTTGGCTGAATGCGTGTTGTGATGACGTCACGCGACGCGTCTCGGCCCGATTCTGCGGAGAATCTGCGGTAACCTTTGAAAAATCGCAAGCTCCTCAGAATATTGCGGAGTTTCCTCGATTTTTAGTTAACTTCTGCGATCGCAAAATCCTGGAGGGTCTGTCTAATTACTAGAACACATAACGTGACATGCTTTTGTTATCAGATTATCAAATCATTATAAAAGACAGTCAGCGACCACGAGAGTGTGAGAATACAACTGAGAATACAGTGTTGTCCATCTAAAAGACACCAACAGGAGGACGCCAAACTCATGGGACAGCTATAAGTGTGGGAGTGGTGATGGAGAAACATAAATGAAACATGCAAATAGCTAGAAAATGACTGTACCTCAAGCTCATTTTAAACAATGTTTGTGTTTATGCGAGCCCATTTTCTGCACAAGATAATTTCCCAGCTCATGCTGAATGTAGTAATTTTCTTTAATCTCTATCATCATTGTGTAATCACACATGAAAAAAACACACATTATCATACAGTCTGTTATAGAATTTGAAAAATATTTTGTTGGGATCTTGTACAGTGTGGCAAGCAATCGTCTTTAAGAAAAGACCAAAACGATGAAATGGCAGCTTTAGTGTTTTCCCCCAATCTAATGACACACCACAGAAACAGAAACACCACAGAACCTGTTATTCAGATATCTGTAGCAGTGCAAACGTCTTTCACTTCCTTAAGTTTTCCTTTCAAGTCCTTATTTATTTTGTGTAAGGCATTTTCAGTCTTTATCATCTGACCTTTTTTGCCCATCACATATTTCCCATTACCTACTTACAAAATGAGTGAGATTTCATCTTCTCGAAACCGCAAAAAGCGTAAAAACTCCTCTGTCCTGAACATGTCAGAAAACTTACCTGAGTGTTACAAAGCGCTGACACTGGAGACTCCTTCCATAAATGTTAAATAAACATCTCCTTACAGAAAGCCTCACCGTATCAACGATTACACACATTTTTAAATCTGTCTTCGTGAAGCATCTGCTGTACAAGTCCCTGTGAATGAGCTGTTGCTACTGTTGCAGCCAGTAAAAGTCCTTCATAATAATGAAGACAGTTGAATAGAAATATCTGTAGGTGAGTGCACCTTGTGTACAGTGTGAGAGGTGGTGGTTTAACACGTTTAGAGAAGTGTTACTGGCTCCGACACGGCTTTCACACTGTCACCGAGCTTCAATGCTGATGGAGACTGAAAGTTTACACCACCAGTACACTTCCTCATTTTTGTCTAATATGGTCTTTATACCATTATCTCTGGTTAACACACACACACACACACACACACACACACGCACACACACACACACGTAAAAGAAACCAAACATGAATGAAAGTGATTTAAAATCATGATGGGATCTACAGTTAGGTCCATAAGTATTTAATTAATTTTCACAATGGATTTGAAATGAAGCAGTCAATTAACCATTTAGGAATTACAGCCATTTTTTTTTTTACAGAGTCCCTCCCCCCAATACTTTATTTCAGTTAGGGTCACAATATATCAGCTTGGGTTCGCTCTCCACCCCCACCTACACCACTGACTCAATGCACAGCAATTACAATGAAGGCAGGCATCTTATATCATATAGAATGATATATCTTCACAATGTGATACTGACATAAGTGTTTCTAGGCTCTGGGGTTTTTCACTGCATGCAGATGAGAGTACAATTTTTCTTCTTTCTGAATCTCTTTGTAAACTGTAAGAGCAGGAGCGAACACTTTGAAAATAAAGTCTGTACACTTATCTAACGGCAGTTGAGATTCCTTATATTGAATCGTCTGTTCATGAGGTCTTTTAGGACCTAAGAGTATTGCTTCCTTAATGTCACACACAAACATCTGATAATGGACCATGGTCATAGTTTTGATGGAGGTGTTGTCATCGGCATCAAAGATAATTTGGCTCTCAGGAGTTAAGTATTTATACACCATGACATTTTCAGCAGTAAAGCATGGATAATCGCTGTGTTCTGCCATGTTTATAATTGAGATCTGGTCAAGTATGTTCTTTAACTCTTCTTCACGGTTATTACATTGTCTCAGTGCCCAGTGACGAAGCCGTTCATCCTTTACTTTTTTCTTCTGGGATTTTAACTCGTCCCTCTTTTTTTTAGCTTCCATCCGATCTTTCACATTTCTGGTTTTAGCTAGTACGGCTGTGTCTTTATTTTGCACCAAGATCTCTGTGCCATTGCTTTTTGTATGCTCTGATGCTGAACCTGGACTGTTCTTCTGCAGCTGCTTTGAAGAAAAAGGCCCAGGGTTAACCTGCATATTTTCTTGCTCATTTTGCTGCATGTTCATGTTCCCACTTCTGCCTTCTGGTGGTATTTTGTTTTTAATGACTGACTCATTTTGGTGCAGAGATTCAGCATGCATTAGAACATTTGATTGTTGAGGATCATCATCCATCTTATCAATGGGCGTTTCCTTCATGTCCGTGCTTCCAGTTATGTCTGTAGGTGTTTCCTTTTTGGTGATTGACTCATTTTGGCACAGAGGTATATCTCCATGGGTTGGGACATTTTGGACATTTGATCTTTGAGGTTTCTCATCTGTTTCATCAATGCATGTTTCCTGCATGACCGTGCAACCAAGTACATCTTCTAATGGTGTTTCTTTTTTGGTGATTCGCTCATTTTGAGATACATCTTCATGCCTTGGAACATTTGATCTTTTATGTTGCCCATCTATCTCATTATTGCATTGTTCCTGCATGTCTGTGCTTCCACATCTGTCTTCTAGTGGTGTTTCGTTTTTGGTGATTGACTCATTTTGACACAGAGGTATATCTCCATGGGTTGGGACATTTTGGACATTTGATCTTTGAGGTTCCTCATCTGTCTCATCAATGCATGTTTCCTGCATGACTGTGCAACCAAGTCCATCTTCTAATGGTGTTTCTTTTTTGGTGATTGACTCATTTTGGTGCAGAGATCCATCTTCATGCCTTGGAACATTTGATCTTTTAGGTTCATCATCCATCTCGTCAATGTGTGCATCCTGCATGTCTGAGCTTCCAAGTCCATCTTCCATTGGTGTTTTGTTTTTGGTGATTGACTCATTTTGGCACAGAGGTATATCTCCATGGGTTGGGACATTTTGGACATTTGATCTTTTAGGTTCATCACCCATCTTGTCAATGTGTGCATCCCGCATGTCTGAGCTTCCAAGTCCATCTTCCATTGGTGTTTTGTTTTTGGTGATTGACTCATTTTGACACAGAGGTATATCTCCATGGGTTGGGACATTTTGGACATTTGATCTTTGAGGTTCCTCATCTGTCTCATCAATGCATGTTTCCTGCATGACTGTGCAACCAAGTCCATCTTCTAATGGTGTTTCTTTTTTGGTGATTGACTCATTTTGGTGCAGAGATCCATCTTCATGCCTTGGAACATTTGATCTTTTAGGTTCATCATCCATCTCGTCAATGTGTGCATCCTGCATGTCTGAGCTTCCAAGTCCATCTTCCATTGGTGTTTCGTTTTTGGTGATTGACTCATTTTGTCACAGAGGTATATCTCCATGCGTTGGGACATTTTGGACATTTGATCTTTGAAGTTCCTCATCTGTCTCATCAATGCATGTTTCCTGCATGACTGTGCAACCAAGTCCATCTTCTAATGGTGTTTCTTTTTTGGTGATTGACTCATTTTGGTGCAGAGATCCATCTTCATGCCTTGGAACATTTGATCTTTTAGGTTCATCACCCATCTTGTCAATGTGTGCATCCCGCATGTCTGAGCTTCCAAGTCCATCTTCCATTGGTGTTTTGTTTTTGGTGATTGACTCATTTTGGCACAGAGGTATATCTCCATGCGTTGGGACATTTTGGACATTTGATCTTTGAGGTTCCTCATCTGTCTCATCAATGCATGTTTCCTGCATGACTGTGCAACCAAGTCCATCTTCTAATGGTGTTTCTTTTTTGGTGATTGACTCATTTTGGCGCAGAGATCCATCTTCATGCCTTGGAACATTTGATCTTTTAGGTTCATCATCCATCTCGTCAATGTGTGCATCCTGCATGTCTGAGCTTCCAAGTCCATCTTCCATTGGTGTTTCATTTTTGGTGATTGACTCATTTTGGCACAGAGGTATATCTCCATGCGTTGGGACATTTTGGACATTTGATCTTTGAGGTTCCTCATCTGTCTCATCAATGCATGTTTCCTGCATGACTGTGCAACCAAGTCCATCTTCTAATGGTGTTTCTTTTTTGGTGATTGACTCATTTTGGTGCAGAGATCCATCTTCATGCCTTGGAACATTTGATCTTTTAGGTTCATCATCCATCTCGTCAATGTGTGCATCCCGCATGTCTGAGCTTCCAAGTCCATCTTCCATTGGTGTTTCTTTTTTGGTGATTGACTCATTTTGGCACAGAGGTATATCTCCATGCGTTGGAACATTTTGGACATTTGATCTTTGAGGTTTCTCATCTGTTTCATCAATGCATGTTTCCTGCATGACTGTGCAACCAAGTACATCTTCTAATGGTGTTTCTTTTTTGGTGATTCGCTCATTTTGAGATACATCTTCATGCCTTGGAACGTTTGATTTTTTATGTTGCCAATCTATCTCATTATTGCATTGTTTCTGCATGTCTGTGCTTCCACATCTGTCTTCTAGTGGTGTTTCATTTTTGGTGATTGACTCATTTTGACACAGGTTTACATCTTCATGCCTTGGGACATTTGTAACATATGATCTTTGAGATTGCTCTTCCATCTCATCAATATGTGTATCCTGCATGTTCATAGGGTCCTGTGATGGTGCATCAGCTTTGACCTCATGTTGCATTTGGATGAATGATCCACCATGAAGCTGTTCAGCGGTTTTGGACTCACTCTCATTGTCTTTATTCTCATGAATCATAATATCCATGTCTCCAGTGTGACTGTAATTGTCATCTGGTAATCTTTTATCATTTTGTGGCAAATAGTCAACACTGAGTGAAGAGTAGCTATTGTTAAGACTTGGGCTTAATAAAGATCCATCACTGCTTAACTCTGCAGTCGGGTCCATAGACTTGCTATAATCACTGCAGCTTTGAGCTCTACTTCCTGATGAGGCAGAACCACCTTTCTTAAACCACATGCCATATGTCAGTTTAGGAATGTTTGTGTTCAGTGTTGTATTGAGAAAACTTTTAAGTTCCTTATTTTTCCTGATATCATCAATATTGTGAGCATTAATGCATAAACTATTTTTTAGTTCTCTAACCTTTAATTCTTTTTTCAAATCTGCCATGCCTTCATCACCAAGTTTTCTCTTCAAGTCACTAATCAGCTTTTGGCTGATTTCTGGTGTCGACACCCATTTTTCCAGTTTGGCGAAGGTGGATATCATCTTGAGATCTGTTTCAGATTCAAACAAAAGGTGATGTTAATAAAGTCATTATTGTGAGAAATGGATGAGGTTAAAAAAGTCCATTCATAATTACAACCCCGATTCCAAAAAAGTTGGGACAGTATGGAAAATGCAAAAAAACAAACAAAAATAGTTATTTGAAAATTCAGTTCACCCTTTACTATATTGAAAACACAATATTTGATATTTTACTTTGTGAATTTAATTTATTTTTGAAAATATACACTCATTTCAAATCTGATGACTGCAACACACTCCAAAAAAGTTAGGACGGTTGATTGTTTACCGCTGTGTAACATCACCTGAATGTTACTGAAGACACCAGTTGGTTAAGTTTAACAAGCGGAATTTTCCCCCATTCATCCATTATGCATTTCTTCAGCATTGGCTGTGGCGGACTTCCTCTCCCGGCAAGGGGGGGGGGGAGTCAGCGGCAGGCCGGATGGCTCCCCGGCCTGAGTCGGGCGGTGGGGGTATGTGGAGGCGGGGGCGTGGTGTTTGTGAATGGAGGGCGGAGCCGGAGAAAGCGAGTGGTAAGGTTTACACACCTGTAGAAAATGTGTTCTGTATTGCAGTGAGAAGAAAAGGAGGAGAGACACGCGCCTCGAGAGAGAGAGTGACGCCGACACAGAGCTACACGTGTGTGTGTGTGTGTGTGTGTGTGTGTGTGTGTGTGTGTACACGGTGATACGGAAAATAAAAAGCTTCAAGTCGGAGTAAGCCTGTCTCCTGTCTGGTTCCTCCGTATCCAGGCTTGGGTTCATTACACCAACTTTTTTGGAACGAGTTGCATGCTTCAATTTCAAAATAAACGTTTATCTTCAAAAAACTATGCAGTTGATTAAGAAAACATCAAATACCTTGTCTTTATACATTTTTTCTTTAAATACAAGTCAAAGTACATTTACAAATCACTTCTCTTTGTTCTTATTAGCATTTTCCATACTGTCCCAACTTTTTCCTCCAGAACTTTCAAATGATTAAATAACTATTGTAATTTCTTACCAGAAATACAACCTGTGAACTGAGTCAAACTGGGAAATGATGTAAGATTATGATCCGTTTCATCCTCATTCTCGAGTCTGGCTCGTTTTTCTGTACATTTAAAAGATTAAAACAAAATATATAAAAAAAAATCATGAAACATCTAAATGACAGAAGTGCCATCTAAAACAACATAAGACACAAAGGGCTTTATTCAGAGTTCAGTTAAGTGATTTATTACTAAAATTGTGTACATCAGTATCGAGACCTCAGACGTAACTACAGATTTAAGTGATATTCAGCAGTTAATATTAGCGGCGGAGTTTGGTTAAAATGTGTCACGTGTGATTTTGATCTTGAACTTATTCTTGTTTCCATTTTGTTTGTTTCACACACACACACACACACACACACATACACACACACACACACACACACACACCAAGTAGCGTTTATTTTAAAGAAAGATACCCCAACGTTCTATGAATAAAATTATGCACAAACTTGGATGGATGGATTTGAATCCCATTGAAACGTTGTGGGGGGGATTTGAAATGGGCAGAACATACAAAAAACCCTCAAACATCTTGCAACTGAAGGAATATTGCATGGAAGAGCGGTCACAAATTCCAGCAAGCCTGGTGGACACTTATGCAAAACGCCTACAAGACGTTATTTCTGCTAAAGGGGGCAATACTAGCTTCTGAGGCCAAGGGTGTACTTACTTTTTCCACAGAAGAATCACATCTATTGATATTTCTGTTTAATAAATGATTGAAAAAGCTATTTTTTTTTTCTTGTGGGTTTGTTCAAGCGTATCAGCTTTATTAATAGGCACTGTTTCAAAGAGGATCAAAAGTTTACTTGTCCAAATATGTCCAAGAATTTCCATGGGGTGTAGTAATTTTTTCATATGACTGTATGTGCTGCTGAGTAATGAGTGCGAAAGCAATTTTGTTAATTTAAACCTGTAATTATTGTGTTAATTACAACTAGGATTATTCATGCAACAATATATTGGGCTTTAAAGCTGATTGCTTGTGTTTTAAGGTGGTGGTCTTACATACTATTAAAAAAATCCCATCTTGGACGCTTCTGCTACAGAACAATCAGGTATCCTTGGCGGTGTAAACTGCTTGCAGGTGATTTTAATATTCTTCTTATGAAGAGTTTAAACAGCTTCATAACCTGACTCTGAATATGAGGAACTTTTCCTGCATAAATAGGGTTAGGGTTAGGGTTAGGACGTAAATTGCTGACTCTGAATGCGTCCCTTGGGACAAATATTACAGTTACTTACTCTGTGGTGCTTCAGACTCAGTGTCTTTGTTTTCTGTATAAAGTAAATATAAAACTGTCACAAACCTTCAAACTGAGTCAAATGAATATTAATGGTATTAATAAAATGTTACTAAAATACTTTACACATTTATGAGACGTCCTGTGATACTGGAGAAAAATTTACAGCACTACATTTTAAGAGACTTACCCAATTCTTCCAACATATCTGGCTCGTTCTTCTTGAGCCAATCATACATGTAGTTAAAGTGTATTTTGCTATTGAGACTCGCATAAATTTCACGGGTTTTTTTTGGATCGGTGTCCTTTTTTACTATATTTTGATACGTTTCCTTGCTAATATAGTTCTCAGCAAGTAGAGCATCAGCCAGCTTATGTGGAGTTCTTGTCTTCTCTATAATTTCACACATGTGTTTTCTCAGAAAAGGTTCTTTATCTGCCATGTTGACTGTTAAAGAAGAAAAAGAAAAGAAAGAGTTAGAGTATAAACAGGTCACAGCAGAGTAATGAACAAAACTGGACTAAAACACATGGCATTCAATTCTCTGCCTGAATCCACATTTACACTTTAGTCACCGAGTTCATTATTTATCAGATTAATTATTTTACAATATATTTTATATCATATATTTAATATTTTCTCCTTTCTTTCATTATTATTATTATTATTATTATTATTATTATTATTATTATTATTATTAGATTTGCTCAATTATTTATCCATACATTTATCTTCTACACACAAAACAATAATTTAGCACAGTATTCTGGACACTTGACCTTTACTCTCAAATAAAATAATAAAGGACGCTTCCAAGGAATGTATTAAATATTAACCATTAGGGGCGTAATGATACATAATGAGCTCCGTAGCAGCGCTTGGGACATCATTTTTAACTGGAAAAAGAGCTCCAAAGTCGGTTAAAATGCCCGAGTTCCGCGGCCTTGTCCTTCACTGTAGATCACATCACAGCGGTGTGGGGCTGGTCTCTTTTGAAAGCTATTGACGAGCTCTTTATATTTAACTCTTAGTTAAGCATGTTTTCAGATAATTGATGCTTATAATTCTTAAAGATGCAAACGCCTAAGGCTGATTTATACTTCCATGAGCGCGTCTGTCATGAGCAGACGTAATGTGAGCACGTCCTCTTAAAGGCCAAATTACACAGTGAAGACGAGCAGAAAACAATGCAGAAACCTTGCTTGTGTTCATTTATACTAAGAGTTTAATCGTAGAGGAGAATTTTTAATCAAAGACACCAATCCGAGAAACTAAGAGTGAATATGTTTAAACTGACATTTTTTTTTTCACGGACGAGTGTTTCTCATCTGTTTCTGTCGCGAGCTGTTTTAAGGTTTTCAAGAGACTACAGTTTTGAAAAGCAGTTACGGAGGACGAGCACTTCTATAGAACACAAAGTTTTGAACACTAATTTTGATTTAACCCACAGAAGAAATGTCATAACATTTCACAAAGTTTTGGGTACATAACCGACACACCTTTCTGCCAACCAATCAGTATTCACCTGACACATAGCACTACAGATTAGCACAATGTGTAATTAGCTCATGGAAGGACTGTGCGTTAGCCATGATGCCCCTCTCTGTGCTGCCACGCAAAGATGCAAATATGCGCTAATGTAGAAATATAAACCAGGCCTAAAGCGATGTCAGGGAAATGCAATGAAGGTTTTGCTTTTCTGTGTAGCAGGTTTTCCTCATAAAGGAAAAGTAATACTATCTGTGTATTTCATGTTTCTCCCCAGTGAATCTTCCCAATCTTCATCATAAATATGCACAGCGTTTTGTTTCCGCATGCTACCCACTGGCATTCACATTATGAGACACCAAAAGGGTCACATTTTGACACAAAACAGCAAGTTTTGCTTATATTTTAAAGCTGCAAATGTACCTCAGTTTCACTATGTGCACATACACAGCCGCTATGTGTCATGTTTATTTGGAAGATTAAAACCTCTATCCACTAGGGGGCATTGCAGCACTGAAACATTTCTGACTGGCACAGGACTATCTTACTGGCTTACTTCTGATTCACATGGCAACAGTGGAGGATGCAACTTATTGTTTATCTTGGTGGAAGATGGTGGGAACAGCAGCAGTGTCATCAGTGTATGGTCAACTGCTATGTTAATCAGTCTCATCATGAAAACGGTGTATGTTGTTGCGGCAGCCATCTTGCGTATGACTCATTAAAAGCAAATATAATCCAGGCTTTACCTAAAGCTAAACAATGATTTTACTGTCATTTAAAAAAATAATGTCCACGTGCCAAAATGCTGTATTTTTAAAATTTTTTTATTTATTATTTGGCAGTTATATTGTTCAATTATCACTAAGCTAAACATTTAAACAATTAAATGCAGAGGTCAAACAGAAAATATCACTGTTTGCCTTTTCATTTGTTTCAGTCTTCATCTCTACTGTCCGTTATGTTCTTATATTCTGTTGAAAATGTGAAAAAGTTTTCCTTCCTACACACCTTATAACCATTTGGTATGACATAAGGCCGAGCATTCCATAAATGAAATATAACATTAATGATCTACAGGGTGTCCCAAAAGTCTCCATACATCAGAGCAATTAAAGTCTTGTATGGTATCACTGCTTGTATTGTTCTCCGCTTGATATATCGCTTTGGCTGTATGTCCTCATTTGTAAGTCGCTTTGGATAAAAGAGTCTGCTAAATGAATAAAAGTAAATGTAAAATGTAAAGTAAACCAAGTATGACAAATTTTGGAAGACATTTTGAAAAATAAATAAATAAATAAATAAAAGTGTTAATTTCCCCTATGTTTGGAGACTTTTGGGACACCCTGTAGATTAGGATATATAAGATGCAGAGCCATTTTTAGAAGCATAATAAATCATATTTCTCCCTTTCACCAGAGTAATTTATTATCTCTCCCTCAGAGTAGCCTGCTTAACCTTGTTATTGTTGAACAATAACAACAATGTTTTTTAAATTGTTATTATTATTATTATTATTATTATTATTATTATTATTATTTTTAACAGACCCTACAGGTTTTTTTTAGTATAGGCCTAGTGTAGGTGACTTATGGCCTTTTTCAGTACAGGCCACAAGTCACTTCATGGTAAAAGTGTAAATACCTTTACCAAAAACTTCAAATAAAAGAAAAAAAGTCAAATAAAGTCCAGAAGCGGATGTCTGGAATGACTTTCTTGTTGCTAACTGAAAAGGCACACTAGTTCAAGACACAGAAACATTTAGTGAATATTTTTGACATAACATACCTAAACCAAATGTCAGAGATGGCTCAGTCGTTACGTTCAACAATCATTGAGTTACGTTCAACACATTTTTCAGTAAGATGTAGTGACTCAAAATGTGCTCTACCAAATGGTTGAGAAGGTTAAAGGGTTAAACCCAAATGAAAGATTTAAAAAAACAAAAAACAAAAACAGATTCAAACCATTCTGTTTTGATTTTCTGTTTTTCCTCATGTTTATCAGTCAGGTTAGGGAGAATGCACTTACCTGTGAATGAACAGTAGATTTACTACACAATTGTGTTTCAGTTTGTGTGCTTTTACCTGCGTTGGACTGTTATCTAAATGCCAGATAAATGAATCACTTCCTGGAAAAAGAGAGGCGCAGTTACCCAATATGGTAATAAAATCTCACTAGCCAATCAGCTACGTCCCCTCTGCAACCATCAACCGGCAATAGGTTAACTCTTTCAGTTATGTTTCATCAGCAACAGAAAAGAAAATGAAAGGAAAACAAACATTCTTTCATTTTTATAAATTATATAATTAATATATACATATACATATACATATATATATATATATATATATATATATATATATATATATAATATTATAATGTCTACATATACATATATAGTACTGTGCAAAAGTTTTAGACACATGCAAAGAAATGCTGTAGAGCAAAGATGCCTTCAAAATAATGAAATTAAATGTTTCTACATTAAAAAAAATACCATACAGAGTAGTAAATGAAATAAAGTCAGTATTTGGTGTGACAATAAAATAAAAATAGTAGTCTCTGGTACAATGTGTGCAGTTTTATAAGGAAATGAGCTGGTAAGTTTTATTGAGCATCTTGCAGAACCAGACACAGTTCTTCTGGACACTTTAACTTTCACTTCTTATTTCTGCAGCGAAACCCAGCAGCCTTCATTGTGTTTACTGTCTGAAAAGTGTCTCTTACGTAATACGCTGCTTTCTTTACTGACATACAAACATTTTTCTGTAACATTTCATTTTATGCTAGAAAACTAATGTTTGAGAATCTAAAATGTTTTTTTTTTGTACTGACTTGATAATGTAGACGTCATCAAATAAAAAAAGCTATAACAACGTTTGTACTAAAAAAAAAATAGTGTAAGAAAAAATGATGAGGATGTCAAAAAACTTTATTGTATCACGGCAGTGACAAAGTACACAAAGCACCTCGGGTTCATCGGAGTCAAAGTGAACCCTGAACAATATCAGCACAGACATTTTATACCGTATTTGAAACCAAATTTTCTGCACGTAATGTAAATAAAGTTTCACTCTAAATGCAAATTAAGGATGGCATTTGATCACTTTCCGTTCTCATAGTACTGATGCCATTACAGGTGTGACCCCCAAATGGTGAGGTGATAAGATTGTCTTGACAGATGTCTTTCTGAATGATAATTACAGTCACGTAACCCTTTGTTCAGGGACGGTTCTCGATGTCCCACTGCCGTTCCCATGCTATAACTGACTGAATGTCGCTTTAGGTGGTATTATACACATATATTATTATATATTATACACATATATTGCTGAGACTGAGTTGTATTGTCCCTTTGATAATTGTTAAGTTCTTATCCGATACCCGTCACAGAACCAGAATTCGGACCCTGCAGTGGCCCATTTCCTCTCGTCCGGTACCGGGAAGAAGTCACACCGACACAACGTTCAGTGAAAGCTTCTCAGTTTAATGATACAGAAAGTATAGTTCCAGTACATCGTGACACAAACTAGAGACCTTCAGACTTGAGACACAGAGATCATGCCATAAAACTCAACAATAATTAAGAATCAGAATTTTAGCTTTCATTTCCTCATATTTAAATCTAGACCTGTTCAACAATTTAGAACATGGCACCTTATGTTTGAACCCAGCCATTATTTTCAAGTGATCAGAAATGTTGGAACATGCGACTGACAGGTGTTTCTTGCTACCCAGGTGAGCCCTGTTAGATTGATTGTTTAAAGAATTAATAGGTCTGAATGTCTGCTCTTGTTTTGAGTCCTAGGTTTTGCATGTGAACGCTGCATTTGTTGTTAAAAAGGATAAACCCTCATGAAGACCAGAGAGATGACTATAAGAGAAAAGCAAGCCATTGGGCATAGCCAATACAACAATTTGGAATGTCCTGAAAAAAAAAAGAAACCACTGGTGTACTAACAACCAGACATGGAACAGGACAGCCAAGGAAAACAACAGCAGTTGATAACCGAACATTGTGAGAGCTGTGAAGAAAACCCCAAAAACAACAGTCGGTGACATCACCTACAACGTCCACAAAGCAGGGGTGAAGGTATCACAGTAAGTAAGTGGTGGGCGTGGGGCGTTCAAACCCGTAAACAGTTTCTGTGTTTGAATGAGTACAGCTCTTCTTTCTGAATCTGTTTGAACACTGCAAGAGCAGGAGCGAACGCTTCAAAAACGAACCTTTTACACTTCTTTATACGTATGAAACTCTCGTCATATTCAATCTCCTGTTCATTCAGTTCGTTGGGACCCAAGAGCACTGCTTTCTTAAGGTCACACACAAACATGAGATAATGAACCATGGTTTTAGTGGTGATGGAGATTTTTTTATCAGTGATAAAGATGACTTCGCTTTCACATGTTTTTGGGTTCTTAAACACTCTGACATTTTCAGCAGTAAAGCATGGATAATCACGGTGTTCTGCCATGTTTATAATTGAGATCTGGTCAATTATGTTCTTTAACTCTTTCTCACAGCCATTACATTGTCTCTTTGCCCAATCACAAAGCAGTTTGTTTATGTAATTTTTCTTCTTGAGTGCATTCCTCCCTTCCTTCCTCATTCCCCTCTTGGTTGTTGCTGAAGCAGGTTCAGTATTGCTGCATGAAAGTTTTCCTGTCAGATCTTTCACTGCTCCAGATGTGGCTGTGTGGAACCCCATACTGCTGCCATCTCTCTCCTGAACAGCATGCTTTGTTTCTTCTGGAGCTGGCATGGCTGTATCCTTATTTTGTGCTATGATCTCAGCTTCACTCTTCTCCTGTGCATCCCATGAGCCTTTGCTTGGCATATTATCAGATGCTGAAGCTGGACAGGTTTTCTGCAACAGATTTGAAGGAAAAGGCTCAGAGTTATCCTGCACGTTTGCTTCCTCATTGTCCTGCATGTCCGTGATTCCACGTGTGTCTTCACGCTGAGTTTCGTTTTTGGTGATTGGCTCACTTGGGCATTTTGGAGACACCTTTGGAGGTTGGCCTGGAGGTTGAGGTTGCCCATCCTTCTCATCATAGTGTGTTTCCTGCACGTCCATGTTGTCTTTATTCTCATTAAAGTCTGTGTCCATGGGCTCGTCATAATCAGTGGAGCTTTCAGCTTTTTTTTCTGATGACGCAGAACTTCTCTTCTTAAAAAACATGCTAAATGCCAGTTTAGGAAATTTTGCACCATTTTTTGCACTGAGAAACGTTTCAAGTTCCACATTTTTCTTGATATCGTGAATATTCTTAGCATTGAAACATAAGTTGTTTTTCGGTTCCTTGTCATTTAACTCTTTTTTCAAAGACTCCATGCCTTCTTCTCCAATTTTTCTCTCCAAGTCACTGATCAGCTGTTGGCTGATTTCAGGTTTAGAGACCCACATTTCCAGTTTGGCGAAGGTGGATCTAATCTTGAGATCTGTTTCAGATTCAGACAAAGCTGATGAAGTCATTTTGTTTAATTGTGAGAAACTGAAGAGATTAAAACAAGGCTTAGATTCCAAGATAACTTAGATTCAGTAATAAGGTTGTTTTGCCCTTTTGCCTTATAAACTAAAGACCTTGGACTGTGTTTCACATGCTGAAATGTACAACTTTAAAATATTAATTAACTGTATTCATTTTCATTTTCTTACTAGAAATGTAACTTCTAAACTTACCAGGAAATCCTGTTTGATCATTATCTGTTTCATCCACAGTTTGATTAGTGTCGCCTCTGGATCTTTTTCCTGTATGTTTAAAAATGAAAATAAAATATTTTTAAATTTTTAAAAAAAAAAATCATAAAACATCTAGTCATCAAGTACCACGTAAACAACATGACACATAGGCCTGTATTCGGAGTTGAGTTAATCACACAGTGAGGATTTAATTCTGAAATTACACACATCTGTGTTCTGACCTCAAACGTAACCAGACTTAACCGCTATTCGAAAGTTACATTAAAATATTGGGCAGAGTGTGAATAAAACGGAGATGTGTTTCAATTAAGTGCGATTCTGAGCGTGAACTTAAGTGCAATGTCCTCGTGTGATATCGGCTTAGGTGAAGAGCCATAGCCAAGACCTTAAACATCCTTCTCTGTACAATTAGTTTGATAATATGCAGGTGGAAAGTTCATGAAGCCACAGCTAATCATATCCAAGCAGGTGAACCAGGCAAGAATTTACAACGCTCTCTCAGACTAATGATAGGAAGGTAAGAGAGAAGTCAGTAGTCACTCGAAAAGAGTTGCAGGACGACCTGAAAGCAGCAGGAACAACAGTTACACCACAATCATCTCCGTTCCTACACCTCACACTAAACTGCTCGGCTAAAAACAAACAAACAAACAAAAAGTAGCACAGAGATACACGTCTAATCAGAACTCTGGAACAATATACTCTGGAAAAATGGTTTTAATTTGGAGAAAGAAGCTGTAATTGCAAACAACAGCTTTGCAATAAAGTGCTAATGTTGTTCATATGTCGTGTCTGAATACTTTATTCCCTGCTGAATTATGAGTGTGGAAGCCATTTTGTTAAATTAAACCAGTGATTAATGTGATCATTATAACTAGGTCTATTCATGCAGCGATATATTGGAAATGACTAATACAAGACTCCTAAGAGATTTATTTCAACACTCGCCATCTTCTCATTCATATATCATCATATTAGGCTTTTTATTTGTAACTTTTAAATTGTTTCTTGCTTTTATGTTACACAGTCTGCTACTTCAGTCCACATTTTCTATTCCCATTTTTTTTTTTTTTTTTTGTGGCGAGTGCTTGTGTTTAAAGGTGGCGGTCTAAATGCTATAAGGCAGTGGTAGCTCGGGGGTTAAAATGTTGGACTACTTTTCGGAAGGTCAAGGGTTCAAACCCTGTCTCAGATGTTTCTACTCCCAAAATCTCGGAGACGTGAACTACATGCAGATGATGTTAACAATCTGAATGTGGAGCTCAGGAAGTCAACACAAGCAGCTGTATAACCCAATGTCTAAACACTGACATAAATATTTTGCACTTAAGTCAGAAAACTCTGAAAACGACTCTGGAGTACAAATATTACAGGAACTTACTCGATGGTGCTGCAGCCTCAGTGTCGCTCTTTTCTGTGTGAAGTAAATACAAAACTGTCACAAACGTTCAAACTGAGTGAAATTAATATTAATAATAATAACAAAACGTTTATTAGTGCAAACAACGTTCCGCATATCTATAAGAGTACCTGTGCTACTGGATAAAACTGACAACAAAAAATTGACACTGAAGAGCAGTCCATACAGGATTTCGCAAAGTTTTTTTGTGATTGTTGTGGCCAAAAACGTTTGATTTTACTGCGGCTTTTTTCAAAATTTGCGATGCAACTTTTTGTGCTTTTATTTTTGCTGAAAACTACTCGAATTGGCAAAATCGCGAAATAGTCTTTCACAGTGATGTTTGTTGGTAAACGAGACCTTTTAGCTGTACTCGTGTTCGACGCACGTGAATGGAAGAGGGCTTTGGCTGAATGCGCGTTGTGACGACGTCACGTGACGCGTCTCGGCCCGGACCTGTGGAAAATCTGCGGTCATTTTGAAAAATTGCAAGCTCCTCCGAATATTGCGGAGTTTCCTCGACTTTTTGTTCATTTCTGCGATCGCAAAATCCTGGAGGGACTGGAAGAGGCTTACCCAGTTCTTCAAACAGATCGGGCTCTTTCTCTTTCACCCAATCGTATGCGCGGTCAAAGTGCTTTTTGATCTTGAGATACTTGTAAATTTCACGCATTTGAGCTACTTTGTGTTTTTGATTTTGGATTTTATCATACATTTCATTGTCAATGCATTCCAAAGCAAGCAGAGCATCGGCTAAATTGATTGGATTTCTCGTCTTTTGTATAATTTCACTCCTGTGTTTCTTCAGAAAACGTTCTTCTGTCATGATGTCTGTTAAAGAAAAAGAGAACAGAGAGTTAGAGTATGGACAGGTCACTGCACAGTAATAAACAAATCCCACATGGCATTCAGTTCTCTGCCTGAATCCACATATAATTTATATGATAAAATACATGGTTTAGATTGCTATTTTATTCTTTCTGTTGCTACTACTGCCGCTGCTTCTTCCAATTTACGGCACAAAAAAAAAATCGGTCTGTACAGCCAGGGGCTTTTTTCTTTAGCTCTGAATAATTCTCCAC